>RJWJ010003017.1:41804-86043 GCA_004363605.1 Indri indri | reverse complement strand
GTTTATTAATCCACTCATGTATTGATGGACACTTGGGTTGTTTCCACATCTTTGCAATTGTGAATTGAATTATGCACATTATTATACATATGATATACTATGATATACATATGTTTATGCATGGAAAGTTTTGAAAGACATGCATCAAATTAATAATCCTATTTATTTTGAGTTCAGTGAGGTTATGGATAATATGGATAAATATTAATAGCTTGAAATAAATAATACAAAGAAGTATAAGTAAAGAAGCATACAGTAAAATTATTCCAAACTTAAAATAATACACTCGGCATCTTTGATGGAAAGTAGATGTGTTTTCAGCCTAAGTTTGCATATGGACATATATGGCTTCCTAACTTGGGTTTCTCCGGAGTAATGTTAGCTTTTTTGTGTATTCATGGTCACGGCAGTTCTAGAATAACAGAGGTCAAAAGATCCCTTTATTTTCTTATCCTTTACCTACAGAAATGAGAATGGAATAAATTGTTTAGAAGGTGCTCAGCACAAACTAAATACTGGATAATGCAGTAGAGCACATATCAATAATCCCGATTGAAACAGTCTGGGCTTTGGTCCCAGACTTCCTGGCAAACAGCAGACTCTGTGGGCTGATAGACAATGGAAATGAGAACCAACCTCCCAGTGAAAAGAGAAATTGACATCATGAATGAGTTCCTAACTTGAAAGAAAGTCTAAGAAGCAATTTCTAAAACAGCCCTACGGGGAGATAATGCACATCCGTGAGAAAAGTAAGAAAGAAAGAAATAAAACCTCGGAGTTGGCAGGGAACTTATCTATCATTTAGCTTGATTCTTTCATTTCACAGATGAAGAAATTGAGGCCCAAAAGGGTAGCAAATTGTTAGTCACTCTGAAAATTAGTTCTTTAAAATCAAGTCTCCTGATTCTTAACCTAGTGCAGTTCTTATCTAGGACTCCTATGCCAAAACACTACTGTTTTGTAAGCTATGTAATTTTCTGGACAAAAGGAGATTATGTCATATCAAATCCTTTTCTGATCACCACACACAGAGTTATGTAATGCTTTTGTGGTTCTACAACATGCTTTTAAAAAACCCATGAGATTGCTTGCAAAACATTATCAACATTTTGGCTTATCCACCTCCTATAGTAAATTCTGTGTTCCTGAAGGACAAGAATTATATTGTATTCACCTTGACTCCCCAGTACCAATTACATTGCACAGACTATAGCAGGAACTCAGCAAGTATTTTGTAAATGAACAAAATAATGTTTTTTTTTTTTTGTATTGTAACTAGTCACAAGAGGCATTCTTAATGGGTTGGGCAAGGGGCATCATGACACGGTAGAAAAAGCAAGATCTCATAGTTAAGAGACCTGGATGTCAGCTCCACCTCAATCAGTTCCTAACCGCAATGGCAAGAACTTTGAGTGCCCTGAGTAACATATTCCTTATCCATAAATCATGAGAAATAATACCTGCTAGTCTACCTTCCAGTGTGGCCATGAGAATCAAATGTGATACATGTGAAATTAAAAGCAATTTTATTAACAGCAAATTATTACATGAATGGAAGGAATGCATGTACAGGGCTTTTAAGCATGGTCTAGCTTTTTCAGGGCATGCCATTGAAATAGATTGCCTACTATAACAAAATAAAACATGTAGGGCTATTTTTACTGGTATATGACATATGATTCAGGTATATTGCTGAGAAATCCCAAATCCTTATCTACATAGCATTGAGAAAATGTTAGCTTAGAGGCATATAATTAGAACTTTGACATTTGAGAGTAATGCATCTATAGATTTAGTGATTCCAAAAACTTGTGAAAACTTTAAATTCCAAAATTTTCTCCTAAATTTATAAATAATTGCAAGTGTAGGATAAGAAAGTTATGTTGCTGGACAATTGGATAAAGGATTTGTTCTTATCATTCTCCAGATTCTCCTATTCGTGTCTTAGTAAAGCAATAAATTACTATGTGGTACAGGTTTCTGAGTTCTGTTTGGCATAGAAGACATTGTGAATTTTAAATTCAAGAATGCCAACAATCTGCTATAACTGCACGCAACAATGTAGTTCTTTGAGATAAATAAATCTACTTGTGAACAATCATCCATCCAAGTCTTATTGGAATAAAATTTAGGAACAAGTGATTCTCTAAGTATGCCAACAAACAATTCTATGAGTTGATCTCTAAAGATTCATTGGTCCTTTCTTAAGCACCAAAGCAGTGTAGCAAAAGGACAATGGGGGGAAAAATGAGGCATAGATGAGAAGCCCACGTGTTTGGAGAGTTAAGTTTCTCTCACACAGATAAGTGAATATAGTGAAATGGAGGGCACATTTGCTTCAGACACACACATTCCTCTATTTAAGTTTGGATTTAAATTCTAGTCCTGCCATTTACTAGATATACCTTATCAAATTTTATAACCTTTATAATGTGAAAAGCTGATATAGACCATGGTACCAGGGACCAGAGAATTTATTATGCTGAGCGGAGGTTAACCCTTTCCTGGTTACAAGTACATGGATGATGCGATAAAGGCCAGGAATATTCCCAAGTTGCAGGAAACCCCTCCTCTTGGCCAAAAAGAGCAAGTATAGAGAAAATAAATGCAGAGGAATGCTTTAGGATAGCTCTTTCAAGCTTCAGGGAGACAGATTTTCTCTTTTTCTGTGTTTCTTTAATTTTATCCTCACTTTCAAATCTTGCAATGACAGTGCTAAGAGCTCATGAGTCAAGATTTAAAAGTGGAATGTAAAGAAAAAGAACCAAGAAGAACATTTCTTCTGGTCTGGGCTTTAAGGCTTTATGAGGTTCAGCTCAGCTCAGAAAATCAGAAATTCTAAATAAAATTTCTATGCTGAAAACTCAATTGTAATTCATTCGGTGATTTTTTGCAGACTCTCCCCTGTAAATGCATGCTTTGGAGATCTAATGGGGATTCTTGCAACCATAGTGGGTAGCTTATCAAGGAGATAGAGCCAGAGTTTCTTCTATATCTCACAATTTCCACATGCATCAACTTATGAGTGCTGACATTTCTCTGTATAACTATAAAAAACAGAAAATACTGACTCTTTCTTTTTTTGGAACAAACTCTTTTATTTTTTTTATTTCTGCATATTATGGGGGTACAAATGTTTAGGTTACATTGCCCTTACCCCCCCACCCCCCAATCAGAGCTTCAAGCATGTCCATCCCCCAGATGGTGCGCAACAAACTCATTATGTTTGTATATACCCATCCCCTCCTCCCCACTCCCATCTGCCCGATGCCCAATAAATGTTATTCCTATATGTGCACTTAGGTGTTGGTCAGTGAAACCAATTTGCTGGTGAGTACACTGAAAATACTGATTCTTAACACAGTCAATGTTGGTTTCCAGAAAAATAGGGCAGGTTAACCATCTGCATAGTTTTACTAATGCAAAAGCAAAACAGTTCAAGGCAAATGGAACATTATTGATTTGACTATGAATCTTCACTGTTCTAGTCAAGCATCCTTTTCAAAAATTCTAAAAACCCAAAGAGTAAGGCTTACAGTTAATCTTTCATCCTCTTTCTCCTTGTTCTCAGTGGTTAGCACATAGTAAGTGCTTAATCATGTTTTTCTATGAAGGAATCCAAATCCATCAATCTCATTAAAAATATATATATATATATATAATATATATATATATCTGACTTTTTTTCTAATTGAGGGTTATTTAATATTTTAGATGTAGTCTTTTCTCTTTTGCTTTCCTCCTTCACTGGCAGTGCCATTTTAAATTTCTGGTCAGGGCTTCTATTTCTGCAACTAGCTTTAACTTGTTACTCTTCCCCAGGTCTCTAGAGGGCGGGCCCTTCAGAGGGAGCTATCAAATTCTGCCAGGAGCACTGAAAAGGAAAATAACAATTCAGATCCCAGCTCTGCCGTTTACTAGCTATATGGCCTTGAACAATGTACTTAATCCCATTGGACCTCAATTTCCTTATCTGCACAATGTAAACAACTTTAACTGTGGTTCTGAACCAGAAGTGCACATAAAATCACCTGCGGAACTCTGTTAAACACACACAAACTAGATTCATCCACAGACATTCTGATTTAGGAGGTCTGTGGGGAGGAGGACAGCATGTAAATATGTAAATTTCTAAGATGCTCCATATGTTTCTTTCACAGTTCGAAGTTTTAGAAATTCTAGAATTCTCAATCATAAATTTAGCAAGAATTTATTAAACAGGTATGGCGTGTCTTTTATTATTCTAAACCCTCTGTAGGGTTTAGGATGTTTCAACATTAACCTAAACATTAATTTAATTATTTTATTAATCAGCAATTGTAATGATCAATTTAATTATTAACAACTGAGTTTTAATTCTTTGGGTTTCTGCTTATAGCTAGTCAAGTTCCAGAGCCATGGACTTTATATGCAAAATGTATCTTATATTTCAGGCAGTTGGTCATCTCTACTACGAACACTAACTAGCTCTCAGGAATTGACTGATACTAGAAAGGACATAGCTCCATGGCTGATACTACTGATGTTACTTAGGATGGGACTAGATTTATACCTAACTATGGAGTAGACCAAACTCCTCATCTTTAATGCCCTTTATTTCCTTCAGCACCCTCATCATGGAAATCCATGCAGAAATACACAATGTTCTAGGATATCTCTTTGGGATACTATGAAACTTTCCTCATCTTCTTATATCTATACTGGTTTAATGTGTTGTGATTCTAATATATTAATTGATACCCAACCAGTATTGTTACCTCTCTACATCTTTATTTCATTACTTCAAACTGTCAGATATTGACTACATTTTACAGGGAACTTCAAAACATTAATTCTCTTCTTGTAAGACTGGATTCAAATGTTATTTCTTCTGTGAAATATTCCCTGACTTGCCAAGGCAAACCAAGGTTCTACCTCCCCTAGGCTGCCTCTGTATTTTATACATTGCACTAGTTATCTGTTAACATGTATTTCTCACTAGACTCTTGGTCCATTGATGGTAAAGACATTGCCTTTTCAATATCTATATTTGCATTGTCAATCATAAGTCATGACATAGATAATGTTCAAAAAATGCTGGTTGAACAAACGAATGGGTAACATCAGAATTTCAGAAAGTTTTTAAAACCTGTCTTAAAACTCCAGGTACCTTTTTAAAAGGAATCTTTTAAAATCCAAAAAAAATTGTGTCATCAAACAATTATATTGCTTAGCAAAACACATTGCATTCATTCATCCATGCATTTGTTTGTTTAGACAAGCTGTGTCTGCAAAGGCATTCAAGACAGGCATGCAGAACTGAATCGAAAATAGACCCTGCCTTCAAGAAATTTACAATCCTTGTCTTGTCCCCTTGTTGTTAAGGGAAATGCTTTCAACTTTTCCCCATTCAGTATGATATTGCCTGTGGGTTTGTCCTATATGGATGGCTTTTATTATTCTATGATATGTTCCTTCTATGTCTAGTTTATTGAGGGTTTTTATCATGAAAACATGCTACATTTTGTCAAATGCTTTTTTTGCGTCTATTGAGAGGATCATATGGTCTTTGTTTTTCCTTTTGTTTATGTGGCAAATGGCATTTATTGATTTATGTATGTTGAACCATCTTTGCATCCCTGGGATGAAGTCCACTTGGTCCTGGTGGATTGTTTTTTTTTTTTTTTTTTTTTTTTTTTTTTTTTTTTTTTTTTTTTTTTTTGTGTGTGTGTGTGTGTCCTTTCCTGGATTTGATAACAAGGTGATTCTGGCTTCATAAAATAAGTGGAATAAGTTGGAGTCCCTCTTTCTCAATAATGTGCAATAATTTCTGTATTATGGGTACCGGGTCTTCCTTGTGGGTCTGAGATAATTCAGCAGTGAATCTCAGCAGTGAATAAAAAGCAGGGCTTTTTATTGTTGTTGTTGTTGGGAGGTTTTTTATTGCTATTTTGATTTCACTGTTCATTATTGGTCCTCTCAGGAATTCTGTTTCTTCCTGATTGAGTCTTGGGTGGTTATGTGTTTCCAGGAACTTGCCCATTTCCTCTATGTTCTCTCCTTTAGGCGCGTACAGATTTTTGTAGCATTCATGGATGATGTTTTGTATTTCTGAGGTATCAGTTGTAATGTCCCCAGTTTCATTTCTGATTGACCTTACTTGGATCCTTTCTCTTCTGTTTCTGTTTAGTCTAGTAAAGGGTCTGTCGATTTTGTTTATCTTTTCAAAGAACCAACTTTTAGTTTTATTAATGCTTTGTATTTTTTTTTTTCTAATTCATTTAGTTCTGCTCTGACCTTTGTTATTTCTTTTCTTCTGCTGGCTTTGGATTTGGTTTGTTCTACCTTTTCTAGTTCCCTGAGATGTAACTCTAGGTTGTTAATTTCTGATTTTTTTTTGATGTAGGGATTTAAGGCTATAAATATTCCCATGAGAAATGCTTTTGCTGTGTCCCAAAGATTTTGTTAGCTTGTATACCCTTTGTTGTTCAGTTCAAAGAATTTTGTGATTTCCATCATTCTTGACCCAGTAATCATTCAGCAGCAGGTTGTTTAATTTCCATGACTTTGTGTAAGATTAAGGTTTTCTCTTATGATTCATTTCTAGTTTTATTCTGTTGTGGCCTGAGAAGGTAAATGGTATGATTTTAATTATTTTGAACTTGTTGAGACCTTTCTTGTGGCCTAAGATATGATCAATCTTGGAGAATGTCCCATGTGCTGTAGAAAAAAATTGTGTATTCTGTAGTTTTTAGGTAGAATGTTCTGTAAATATCTGTTAGGTCCATTTGATTTAGAGTTTGGTTTGAGTCCATTGTCTCTTTATTTATTTTATACTTTGATGATTTGTCAAGCTCTGACAGTGGGATGTTGAAATCCCCAGCAATTATGATGGTGCTGTTTATCTCTTTGCTTAGCTCTAGTAAAATTTGCTTTATGTATCTGGGAGCTCCTGTGTTGGGTGCATATATATTTAGGATTGGTATGTCTTCTTGTTGGGTAGCTTCCTTTATCATTATATGATTACCCTCTGTCTTTCTTTACCTTCAACAGAGCAAATAGATGACCTACAGATTGGGAGAAAATATTCACAAGCTACATATCTGATAAAGGGCTAATAACCAGAATTTACGAAGAATGCAAGCAATCAGCAAGAAAAAACAAACAACCTATTGAAAAGTGGGCAAAATACATGAACAGAAGCTTCTCAAAAGAAGAAAGACAAATAGCCAATAAACATATTAAAAATGCTCAACATCACTAATCGTCGAGGAAATGCCAATTAAAATCACAATGAAATATCTCCTTACCCCAGATCAAATGGCATTTACCAAAAAGTCCAAGAATAACAGATGCTGGCATGGATTCAGAGAGAAAGCACTTATACACTGTTGGTGGGACTGCAAATTAGTACAACCTCTATGGAAAACAGTATGGAGATTCCTCAAATAACTAAAAGTGGACATACCATTTGATCCAGCAATCCCACTATTTGATATTTATCCAAAGGAACAAAAGACTTCATCAAAAAGATACCTGCAGTCAAATGTTTATTGCAGTACAATTTACAATTGCAAAGATGTGGAATCAACCCAAGTGTCCATCAATTCATGATTGGATTGATATAATGTGGTTTATGTATACCATGGAGTACTACTCAGCCATAAAAAAAGATAAATTAACACATTTTGCTGCAATGTGGATGGACTGGAGACCATTCTTCTAAGTGAAGTATCACAAGAATGGAAAAACAAACACACCACATGTACTCACTATTAAATTGGAACTAACCAATGTGCACGCATGTCCACAGAGGGAAATAAAACTCAGTGGAAACCAATGAGGGGACAGGGGAATAGGGGAGGGGTATAAACCTACCTTATAGGTACTATGAACACTTTTTGGGTGATGGACACACCTTTAGCCAGGACACAAGCATTACAGAAGTGTTCTGTGTAACCTACAACATTTGTACACCCTTAATATTTTGAAATAAAAAAAGGAATTTACAATCTAGTATAAATGATAAAACAGATGAATAATAATAATACAATGTTATCATATAAGTTAGGCACAAAGAAAGATCAACAAGAATTTGAAGAAAGTTATCAAAGAAGGAATTATAGGAAGAGTAGACTTTGAATTAGCTCTTAAAATTATGGTATCTGAATATGCAGAGAATCAAAACGGGTATTCTGAGCACAGAGAATATGCAGAGCATTTAAATGGATATTCCAAGCACTGAGAATACATATGCAATGATAAGGATGTGAGTAAACCAGGTATTGGATATATAAATATTTCTATTGATTAGGAGAAACGTTCAAAAAGGTGTTCAGGATGTAGGCAGATCATGCATGGTTTTAAGTTAGTGCAACTGAATTTAAACTCTGTCCTCTTATATCAATGGGATTTCTTATCACAGGAAACGAACATTATAAAAAAAAAAGAGAAAGTCTTCTCCCAGAAGATAAACCTAAATTTAAATTTCAGTTCTGCAATTTATTAGCTATGTCACCTCAGACAAGTTACTTAGACACTTTGAGACCCAGTTCCTAATTTGCTTTGTTAGTTACTGTAATGACTAGCAGAAATGATCATTTAAGCATTGAATAGTGTTTCTAGCCCATAATAATTCACTCAATAAAATCTTGTCACTTTATTTTATTTTAGAAAGCTTATCCTGTCTATAATGGGGATATTATTTTGAAATCTGAAGAGATAAGAAAAGGAGAAACCAGTTGGGAGACATTTGCTTAAATGGAAAGAATTAAGGCTGAACCTAGGTGACTGCCAGTAGAAGGACAAGAGGACCCATATTTCAAAGGTACTTAAAACATGGAGCAATAATCGTACTATTGTTCTACTATGTTTATGTGAAGCATCTCCCTGCTCTGCTAAGAGTCAATGTAACATTTACCATTGATTATATCTACAACCATGCATACTGCCACTCTAGTAAGCACTCCCTGCTGGGCCATGAGTCAGGAGTGATTGATGGTACATCATCTTTTTGAGAAACCTACATACTACAAATAATCATTGGCCATCATGTTGTTAAGCAAGCCTGTCACCAAAGGAGAGACATGACATGCAAATTGCATTTAGTGTTTTTCATGAAGCAATTAAAGAATACCCAGGCTAGTGCCAGTAAGAGGACAAGAAAAGGACCCATATTTCAAAGGTACTCAGAGCATGGAGAGATAATCATGATAGAATTTTTTTCTGAGTATTTGTTATTATTTACATAATGCTAATTTTAATCCAAAAATAGGTACATTGGACATTTTGCAGTATATATTTTAGTAGAACATTGAATTTTAAATTTCTAGATTTTGGTTAATCTATAATATAATGTTTACAGATAACATTGTATAATATCTATGGTTCAATCATAGTGTATTTGATGGTATGCATACTATATACTGGCAATTATTTATAGCATAGAAATATTTTACATAGTGTACATATGGAATGCATGGACATGCATATTAAAGCCTTGTTATCTAGTATCTTATATTTGAATTTTCTACTAGAATATAAATTTTGAAATGACATTATTTTCTAATTTCTAACTAATTACAGCAATCTAAAACATTATCAAGATATAAGAAAATCTGTCTGCTCTTAGACAGTTTATATATACTTTACATTTATAGAATTTTAGTTGCAATGTGCAGGGTGTGTGTTTATCATGCCAACTGTATATTTAAAAGAAGTAGCAGGCAGACAAATAATTGTAATACTAAAACTATGCATTTATTTTTATTATAATTTTTCATTTCTCTACTACAAAAGGAACAGAGAAGCAGAGAATGACATGGGTCTTTATATTCAAATTGCATGGAATTGTGAAAAACACCTTAGTGAAGTGAAAAAGTAAATTTCCATAGACTTTATTAAGACGTGACCAATTACTCAAAAACACATTTTAATATAGTGACCATGATATATGACACTTCTAGGTGTCAACGTGTTACACTGGAATCTAAAATACCATTGTAAGAAAGATAATAAAAGTAATAACAACAAAATTAGCTACTTTAACAGATCCTCTTTTTCAACTTCTTAGTCTTCCTAGATGAACTAGTGACTTGGTGGAAATCTGTGAATTCTGCTCATTCCATGTTCATGAATATTAATCATGTATCTTGAAATATGATCCCTGAACATGAATTCATTCTGTTTCCCAGGACATAATTTTATTTTTCACCTTTCACAAAGATTTATGAGAGACAGCTCTTTGGAATTTGTTGGCAACCATGTTTTACTAATTAACATTCTTCTATATCCATGGGGGAGAATGGACATGGCCTTACAATCCACTTCCTTTATCTCTGAATAACGTGTTTGTTCCTGTGTGGAGACTGTTAATTAGTTTAACTGGAGACTCCTTAAAAACATTTTCTTTTTTATTTAAATTCTCAAGTCACTGAGAAAAAAAAAACACAGAGCAACTAATTCAAACCAAGAATAAAGCATTATCTCATATATTTCTTATAATCAAGGAATTAATTGGAAAATAGTCTCATCATGGAGTTAGGGGAATATCCAACTGGAGGACAGGAGGTAATGAGTGAGTGTATTTTCTTGTTTCATCAGACTTCCTTTCTATCTAAGGAGAAGATTAGAAATAGCTTTAACTGTTGCCAGCTTATTCAAATTTAAGCCCCCAGCTTCACCATGAATTGACTCTGTGATCTTAAACAAGTCAATTAGGATGGTGGCAGAGAAGTGTGGAGGTTATACCAGTTCATTTGGTCATCTGTTTCCTTCGATCAACCAGGCACTTTGCCTTATGTAATTCATCTCACTTAATCTTTATAAAAATTATCATTTTCACCATTCATCAAATTAGGTATAATTAACCCTATGTTATATCCTATAAAATTGAAACCTAGTAATATTAAGCAACCAAGTTAATAACTAGTAAAGATAATAGCTATACATTTGGGTAATCTTGAGGAAGAAATAGATACTAGGTGTACTTTGAAAATACTACAGCATTACAGACATGTAAGGCACCACGTCATATAAGGACGCTAAATCAAGATTGACTGAGAGCAGATATCATGCAGTTAATATGTCAAAAATAAGCTGTGGTGATTCCTCAGGGATAAGGTTGCCAGATTTAGCAAATAAAAACATAGAATGCCACTTATATTTGAATTTCAGAAAAATAGTGAATTTTTTTTAGCGTAAGTATTTCCCATGCAATGGTGGGGATAGCTTACACTAAACAAATGCAGTTTCTAAACTTGATATTAAAATTTAACAGGGTGTCTTGTATTTTATGTGATCTCCTCACTCAGGGACTTTCCCTATCAGAAATAAAAGCTAGAGAGGCATCTGTTACTGAGGATAGAAGCTGAGAGAGCTTCAGCAATGGGAGTTCTATGCTTTGATAAGTTATCTGATATGGTGACCCTCGTTCTTGGGGATGAGGCCCCAAGTCTGACAAAGACTGCAGAGTGCAATAGTTGGAAAAACTGAAGTTTAGATCAGCAAGTTTGAGTTAATGGAAGGGTATAATGTGAGGCAGTTGCACTGAGGTCCAGGAAAGCCAGTAATAATTAGGTTAGGATAGTTGTGGAAGGCTTTGATGAGAAAAACTTGGGCAGGTTCTTGAACGATGAATAGGAATTGGGCATATGAAGAGGAGCAGTCTCTCTCTGGCAGCATTAGCAAAAATAAAGACATGAGAATGAGTCTTTATGAAATATCAATTCTGTACTGATTTGTAGCTAAACAAATATTATATGAAGTAACAACTAACATTAAAGTAACTACACATAAATAAGATGAGCAAGGTACTGTGGGGCTTTGGAAACCAGAGATTAAATTAGAGAGGGGGAAAATACCAAAGATCAGTCAGAGAGCTGTTAGAGTAAGCACGCTGCAGAGGCATCAGCTGGTGGAATGAATCCTTCCCACTGCTTCAACAAAGGCATAAGTGAAAGAGAAACAATTTTTATTGAGAACGTATATTTGTATAAGTCATCAATGGGTTATCATATGAAACACAATGAAATTAATTGTGAAGTATAAATATAAATGCCAATATAAAGACAATTAATGCCAACCAGGATCATTGTATATGAATTTTTCTTAATCTATGTATTGCCATCTATGTTTAAGAAGGAAGTTAATATTGACAGGCGGTCTTCTCACCCTCAGTGTTTAAAAAGTTATATCAGTATTTAAGAGAAGCAGAACTGGAGAACAGAACTGGAAACCCAGCTGTGCTACTAACAAGTTAACAGAGTTTATTCACCTGTAAAATGGGAACAAGACCACCTCAGGGAAAAAAATCATGAAGATTAAATTAGATGAGGTTTGGACAACAATTAGTTCTAATATCCTAGGTCCCCTGCTTTAGAAAAGCCATTGGTCTAGAAACACTTCTATTGTCCTTCCCCTTCTCAAGATGCTGTGACTCTACGAGACTGGAGGTGGATCGCTTAGAAGGACAACAATTCAAGTATTCAGACATGTATCTCCAGCAGGACAGGGACTAAGCTGCTGTCACTGAGGACAAATAACAGAGATTCTTTCTAGAGAACATTCCGAATACATTTTAATAGATTTTGTGACAGACTGAAGAAAGAGGATAGAGAGCATAAAAGGCTTGCCATGAAATCTAAGATACAAAGAAACAAGGACTTTGTGAAATCATAAACTCAGTTTGAATATTTTATAACAAAAAGGCCTTTTGTAGAATCTACAGTATTCTCTAGTATTTTGTGCATGTTGAAAAATTCTGACCTTGGATCCTTCCAGACAGAGGGAAGAAAGGATTACAGCAGGCCTCTCTTAGAAGTAGAGAACATGGTTTTGTCTGATAGCAGCCCTAGTGTATTCTTGCAGATTGAATGGGACTACTCTGTTGATTAGTGAAAGTAAAGTTTATTTTCAGAATTAGAGAGAACTGCCTCTGTAATTTAATACCTATAGGACAAACTGCATGCTTGACAAAATGGGAAGTAATGATACAAAATGTATATATTGTTGTATTAAATGAGTTATCTTATATACAGTATATCACAGACACACAATAAATAGTGGTTTCTTTTCTTCTCTAGTCACACTTTACCTTACCAGGCCCAATGTGTGTTCCCTTCCAGGGGTACAATATGCCAAAAAACCCAGAGCCCAGTTATACAAATGTACAGCACATATCTGGCATGATAGCCAGAAATGACATACTTTCCCCAAACAAAGTCTTTTCTCTAGAGTGTAGAGGGGAGAATTAGGTCAGTTATATAAGACTCACATTAAATGAGTACACTCTGGGCCACTTTGGTAATATTGTTAATGTTACTGTCTTCAAGCGGTAACAAGAAGAAGGTAAAGTTAATTTCCCTTGCTTCAGAAGTTACATGTTTTATAAGTCTGAAGGGTGCAGTATTAAAATGATAACCTACATACAATATTAACCATTTTCTGCCAAGGAAACACTCTATTTCAATAGTAATTCCATAAATATCCAAGAGAAATTATCCTAGTATTCACATATATTGCAGTTAGCTCAGCTGGAAAAGCCATTTTAGTGATGAGGCTCTAAGAGCCCCCACAAACTTGAGATAATTGTATGTCATACATCAACTACCAAAACCATATTCATGAGAGCTGCTCAGTTATGTCTAATAATTACAGAATATTCTACTTTGAGTGAATCTTTTCTAATGCATTTATTATAGAGATAAGGCAATCAAGACATGGAGATGTTAAATTATTTGTTTAGAGTTGCCCAGTAAGTAGAAGGGATGGTTCTGAACCAGATCTTTTGACTTAAATTTTTCTAATCTATTTATTGTAGAGAAAGAGAACTGAGACCTAGAGATGTTAAATTATTTGCTTAAAATTGCCCAGTATGTAGAAGAAATCATTCTAATCACTCAGGTCTTTTGATGTGAATTTTTTGAATCAACAAACTCTTATTGTTGATACAAAGACCTACACTTTGTCTCTGACTCGAATGTCTTTATAAGGAAATGCAAAGAACCTATGAAAACCTTTCAATAATGAAAGACAAACTTGCGATGCTTTTTTTTCCCCAAAACCCAGGTTTTAACATGGAAAACTTTGACTTCTAGTAATTAAAATACTTCTTTTGAAGCTAGATTGGAATAATAAACATCCAGTTTTATATGTGGAGAAACTGATATTTTAAATGTCTTGAACATGGTTCTCACAGTTAGGTAAATGACTTGAATCAAGCCCCCTCAATCTCTATTTTTTACTCATCTTTTATATCCTTTCTTACTTAAAGGATGACCTTCCTTTCTTATCTCCCCATCTTCACTGCCAATTTGTTATGTTTATATTTGATTTTTGTTTTAACTGCAGTGTAAGATATTGTATTTAACTCATTTTCTTTTCTTTTTTTTTTCTTTTTGTTTTTTGTTTTACTACATTGCTTTAGCATTCTATTGCCTGACAAAATTCTGAATTTCTTGCCCAAGAAATTGGTGACTCTTACCAGGTTTGTATCACAAAGAAATCTGTTACACATTGTCCTTCAGTCTTTCAACAAGTTGCTGACATTTTACTCAGGTTGGTATCCCTATGACTTGCAGGTAGGGGGTACTAAATACTGCCTGCTAAGTGCATGAATGATTAATGGGACAGCAGCAAGGACAGCATCCTAAGCCAGGACTTTCTGAGTTCTCCTGTCAGGTTTGCGGAGATGTTTTAATCAGTACACTTCAGGTATCACATTATGACCTGCTCAAGTCCAACTTATTCTATCATCTACCTCACTCCAATTTTCTGTAACTCACTAGCAACAGCAACAACAAAAAGAAATACCAATGAAAATTCTGCCGTATTCTTGAAAAATTTGACATTGGAAGAATGTCTTCTAGTTTCCTCAGCTCCTTCTGATACAAGTTTTCTAAATATAATGAAAATATAGTGAAAATTTTGATCATGACTGCTTCATGATAAAGTGAGAAACAGACTATGAACATTTTAATTAATCTATAGTATCCTTGGAACTTAAGCAGATACACAAATGTGTGCATACATATTTTCACACAGAACATATGAGGATTCACGTAAAAATGTTGGATCCATCTAGGGGGAAAAACGGCGGAGTTAAGGTAACCTCCTGGATTCCTGCTTCCAGTGAAAGAGGCGTAGATCTTGGTCTGCTACACATGAATGGATCACTCTCCCACAAAAACAGTGAGGTGAATTGGTGGCAATTCAGTGTGGGACACACAAACCAGGAAAAAAAATAAGGTGAACGGAAGATAGGAAGGCAAAACCTGGAGATTGAGGGATAGGCAATAGAGAGTGGTGCCTGGGATGGCTGCACCCACCTGGCCAGTAAGTGCACCGGGATAAGACTCTGAAGAGAAAGTCTAGCTTCCCCACTGATGTACAAGCCCACCAAATCACGGACCTGTGTGAAGCGAGTGCAGAATCATGGCAGGAAACGTGGGGCTCTGTGGAGAGGAGACAGTAGTGGAGAGCATCTTGAACTCCCCGGAGCTCCATGTCAGGACTGCACCGGACAGGGGAGGAGCTGGTCTGGGCTACTTCCGGAGACAGTTTGGAGTCAGGAAACTGGTCTCTGGCACCCAGCAGGTCCAAAACAAGGAGGTGATTACTAAGTAGAAGACTCTAACCTGGAAACTGCCACCGGTGATTAAGACTGTTCAGGGCGGGCCAGTAAGAGTGAGAGCTACTGCTGGACAGGCATGAGATTGCGGGAGGGTGACATAAAGGAGACGGCGGGGCACCCTGATGACTCAGCTCCCTGATCTGGCATCTGCCAGTCTCAGAATGGTTGCCCCCAGTGCTGGCGCCCTGTGTGCAGGCAAACGCCATCTTGGGGCCCACAACACTGAAGCTGTGGTGCCACATGGTGTGGGGCAGCTCCCTTCCCCCAGCATGGGAACTCTCGCGACAAGCTCCACCCTTGCAGGACCTAAAGTCAACCGGCCAGGCCTGTTTTTTTACGGGTGAATTCTGAATACTTCTTCAGTTGTGGGAGGCTGATGCCTGTGGGACTTGCAAGCACTGGGGCACTGGGCGAACTGGGGTGGCACCCCCCTCCCCCTGGCCAGCGTCTTTTGCACAAAGAGTGGTGGGCTCCACCTCTGGGGTTGCAGTGGTGAGACATAAAGAGCCACTTCGCCTCCGTGACAAGTGCCAGTCCCTGGGGCTTTGGCACTGACCAATAGCTGACAGCCTAGTGACTTTCCTTGTCAGAACAGATTAGGTCATCCAGTACCATTGCATTTCTGCTTCTGGTCAGCTACCAACAGCGAGGCCCCTGGGTAGGGAACTAAAATCCTGGCAAGAGACCAAAACAAGTTCCCCAAGTAATCCCTCCCATTAGGAGCAGCATCCCAGCTGTGGTAGAACAACCCTGAACAATATACTAGCGGCTCCCTCTAGTGGCAGATCAAGTGAAAATACACAGGACGTGTTACTTTCCAAACGAAAACTGAAAGAAGAGAAGCAACAGCTGATCCAGATGGCAAGGACCCAGAGAAAGATTTCTGGAGGTATGAAAAATCAAATGGAAAGCACATCCCCCAAAGAGGAACAGCAGCTCTCTAGCAAAAATCATTAACCTAGTGCAGAATATTAAAATGACAGAAGAAGAATTTCAAACATGGATTGTAAGTAAACTCAATAATACACAAGAAAAAATGGATAAACAACACAAGGAAAGCTCAAAAAATATTCCAGGACTTGGAAGAAAAATTCACTAAAGAAATTGAAATATTAAAGAAAAATCAAACTGGTCTCCTGGAAATGAAGGACTTATTCAGGGAACTTCAAAACACAGTGGAAAGCCTCAAGAACACGGTAGATCAAACAGAAGAAAGAATCTCAGAGACTGAAGACAGCTCCTTCCAATTGAATAAGTCAGTCACAGAGAATGAGCAGAAAATAAAGAAAAAAGAAAGAAGCTTACAAGAAATGTGGGATTATGTGAAAAAACCAAACCTGCGGGTGATAGGGGTTCCGAAAGGTGAAGAAAACACACAAGGGCTGGAAAACCTATTTGAAGATTTAATAGAAGAGAATTTCCCAGGCCTTGCTACAAATCTAGATATACAGATTCAAGAAGCTCAGCAGACCCCAGGGTGATTCTATGCAAATAGAAAGACACCACATCATGCAGTCAAGAGATTGACCAAACTATCCACTAAAGAGGCCCTACTACAAGCTGTCAGGCCAAAGAAACAAGTAACATACAAAGGAAAGCCTATAAGAATAACTTCAGACTTCTCAACTGAAACCCTGCAAGCAAGCAGAGCCTGGGGCCCCATTCTCACTCTTCTGAAACACAGTAATGCCCAGCCTAGGATCTTGTACCCTGAAAAACTAAGTTTTATATTTGAAGGAGAAATAAAAGGCATTCTCAGATAAACAAAGACTGTGGGAATTCACCAAGACAAGACCAGCTCTCCAAGAAGTACTCAAAGCTGAATTACACAAGGATCAGCACAAAAAACACTCATGAATGTAAAACCACTCAAAAGCTAAAGATCAAAGGCTAGATTCCACAACAGCTCAAGAGAGAAAACGAAGCAACAAAATGCAACTCAACAGTATGAACGAGAATTTACCCCACTTATTAGTTCTTTCGATAAATGTGAATGGCTTGAACTCCCCTCTCAAGAGACAGAGGCTGGCCGAATGGATAAAAAAATACAAGCCAAGTATCTGCTGTCTTCAGGCAATGCATCTACCCTGAAAGGATGCATTTAGACTCAAGGTAAAGGGGTGGAAATCAATGTTTCAAGCAAATGGAAGCCAAAAGAAGGCTGGCATGGCAGTTTTGATCTCAGATAACTTAGTTTTTAAATCAACAAAAGTAATGAAAGACAAAGAGGGCCACTATATAATGGTGAAAGCTACAGTTCAACAAGAAGACATGACAATTCTAAATATGTATGCACCCAACTTGGGTGCACCCAGATTCATAAAGCAAACTTTACTTAATCTAAACAAATTGATAAACAGCAACACCATAATAGTTGGAGACTTCAACACCCCACCGACAGCACAGGACAGATCCTCCAAACAGAAAATTAACAAAAAATAATGGACTTAAACAGAACTCTAGAACAAATGGGCTTGACTGACATTTACAGGACATTCTACCTAAAAATCACTGAATATACATTCTTCTCATCAGCTCATGGGACATTCTCTAGGATTGACCATATTCTAGGACACAAAGAATGCCTCAAAAAATTAAAAAAAAATAGAAATTATACCATACATCTTCTCGGATCACAGTGGAATAAAAATAGAAATCAACCCCAACAGAAACACTCATCTCTACACAAAGTCATGGAAATTAAACAACCTTGTGCTGAAGGATTACTTCATAAATGAGAAAATAAAGATGGAAATCAAAAGATTCTTTGAACTAAATGACAAAGGTGACACAAGTTATCAAAATCTATGGCACACAGCCAAAGCAGTCCTGAGAGGAAAGTTTATTTCCACAAATGTCTATATCCAAAAGTCAAAAAGAGCACAAACAGACAACCTAATGATTCAATGCAAAGAACTGGAAAAAGAAGAACAGACTCACCTCAAACCCAGCAGAAGAAGGGAAATTAATAAGATCAAATCAGAACTAAATGAAATTTGCAACAGGGAAACTATATGGAAGATTAATAAAACAAAAAGTTGGTTCTTTGAAAAAATAAACAAAATTGACAAGCCTTTGGCTAAACTAACAAAAAGCAGAAAAGAAAAATCTCTAATAAGCTCCATCAGGAACAAAAAAGGAGAAGTTACAACCAATGCTGTGGAGATTCAAGATGTAATTTATGAATATTACAAAAACCTTTATGCACACAAACTGGAAAATGGAGAGGAAATGGGCACATTTTTAGAAACACACAACCTCCCTAGGCTCAACAAGGAAGAAATAGAATTTCTGAACAGACCAACATCATGGACTCAAATTGAAACAGCAATAAAAAACATTCCAAAAAAGAAGTATCCCCGACCAGACGGTTTCACACCCGAATTTTACCACACCTACAAACAAGAACTGGTGCCTATCCTGCAGAAAGTATTCCACAACATTGAGAAGGATAGAATCCTCCCCAACACATTTTATGAAGCCAACATAAACCTGATTAAAAAAAAAAAACCAGGATACGACACAACAAAAAAGGAAAACTACAGATCAATATTATTAATGAATATACATGCAAAAATTCTCAACAAAATCCTAGCCAACCGAATCCAGGTGCTTATGAAGAAAATAATCCATCACGACCAAGTGGGCTTCATCCTAGAGATGCAGGGATGGTTCAACATACGCAAATCTATAAATGTAATTCACCACATAAACAGAAGGAAAAACAAAAACCAAATGATTCTCTCCATCAATGCAGAAAAGCATTTGACCAAATTCAATACCCTTTTATGATAAGAGCACTTAACAAAATAGGCATAGACCGGGCTTACCTAAAAATGATACAAGCCATTTATGACAAACCCACAGCCAGCATCATACTGAATGGGGAAAAATTGAAAGCATCTCCATTTAGACCTGGAACCAGACAAGGTGACCCACTATTTCCACTTTTATTCAACATAGTGCTGGAAGTCCTGGCAGCAGCAATCAGGCAAGAGAGCAGAATTAAAGGCATACGAATGGGAACAGAAGAGATCAAACTCTCACTGTTTGCTGATTATATGATATTATATCTAGAAAACCCCAAGGATTCAACCAAGAGGCTACTGGAATTGATAAATAAATTCAGTAAAGTCTCAGGATACAAAATCAATACACATAAATCAGAGGCTTTCGTATATGCCAACAGCAGTCATACCGAGAACCAAATCAAAGATTGAATTCCCTTCACAATAGCAACTAAGAAAATAAAGTACCTTGGAATATATTTAACTAAGAAGGTAAAAGATCTCTACAGGGAGAGCTATGAAACATTGAGGAAGGAAATAGCAGAAGATGTAAACAGGTGGAAAACCATACCATGCCCTTGGATCAGTAGAATCAGCATTGTTAAAATGTGTGTATTACCCATAGTGATCTACAGATTCAATGCAATTCTTATTAAAATACCAACATCATTCTTCAAAGATGTAGAAGAATTAATTTTAAGCTTTGTATGGGTCGAGAAGCCCCCGTATAGCAAAAACTATTCTAGGCAATAAAAACAAAATGGGAGGCATCAATTTACCAGACTTCAAACTTTGTTATAAGGCTGTAATAATAAAATGAGCCTGGTACTGGCACAAAAACAGAGCCATTGACCAGTGGAACAGAACTGAGAGCACAGATATAAAAGCATCCTCATATAGCCATCTAGTGTTTGACAAAGCAGACAAAAACATACACTGGGGAAAAGAATCCTTATTCAATAAATGATGCTGGGAAAACTGGATAGCCACATGTAGAAGACTGAATCTATATCCACACCTTTCACCTCTCAGAAAAATCAACTCATGTTGGGTAACAGATTTAAACCTCAGGAGTGAAACTATTAGAATTCTAGAGGAAAATGTTGGAAATATTCTTCTAGACATTGGCCTAGGCAAAGAATTTATGAAAAAGACCCCAAAGGCAATCACAGCAATAACAAAAATAAATAAATGGTACCTGATCAAATTAAAAAGCTTCTGCACAGCCAAAGAAACTGTCACAAGAGCAAACAGGCAACCTACAGAATGGGAGAAAATTTTCACATGCTACAAATCCGACAGAGGGCTGATAACTAGAATCTATTTAGAACTCAGGAAAATCAACAAGAAAACATCAAACAACCCTATCAAAAAGTGGGCAAAGGACATGAACAGAAACTTTTCAAAAGAAGAGAGAATAATCATAAAAAACATATGAAAAAATGCTCAACATCTCTAATCATCAGGGAAATGCAAATCAAAACCACAATGAGATATCACTTCTCTCCAGTGAGACTGGCCTTTATCCAAAAGTCACAAAACAATAAATGCTGACGTGGATGTGGAGAGATGGGAACACTCATTCACCTCTGTTGGGACTGCCAACTGGTGCAACCTCTGTGGAAAGCAATATGGAGATACCTTAAAGAGATACAAGTAGAACTATCATTTGATCCGGCAATCCCATAACTGGGCATCTACCCAAAAGAGCAAAAGTTACTCTATGAAAAAGCCACCTGTACTTGAATGTTTATAGCAGCACAATTCACAATTGCAAAGATGTGGAAACAACGCAAATGTCCATCAATATATGAGTGGATTAATAAAATATGGTATATGTATACCATGGAGTAGTATTCAGCTTTAAGAAACAATGGTGATATACACTTCTTTTATTCTCCTGGAAAGCGCTGGAACACATTCTACTAAGTGAGGTATCCCAAGATTGGAAAAACAAGCACCACGTGTACTCACCATCAAATTGGTATTAACTGATCAACACTTAAGTGCACATATAAGAATAACATTTATTGGATGTTGGGCAGGGGAAGAGGAGAAGAGAGGACAGACATATGCACAAACAATTAGTGCAATGTGCACCTCCTGGGGGATGGACACGCTTGAAGCTCGAACTTGGGAGGGAGTGGGGGCAAAGGAAATATACATAACCTAAACATCTGTACCCCCATAATATGCTGAAATAAAAAATAAATTAATAAAAAATAGAAATAAATAAAATGAGGAAACAAAAATAATGTTGGATCATCTAGATATTTCCATATTTGGCCAGGAATATACAGTGCTGAATTAAGTATCTCATAAATTCTTAGAAAAGCAATATGCTCTCTTTATTGCAGCTCAATTGATTCCACCTGTATATCCTATAAACAATCCTTACTATAATATCTGCTTCCTTATTTAACCACTAATCCAAAAAATAAGGTAAGGTAAGGTAAGACTTGATTTTCTAAAGTCCAGTTGCTTCTAGGATGTAATAGTATTCTCAACTAGTAAATGATTCCAAAATTATTACCACTGGACTCTGTCTTCTGATGAAGATGCAACAGAAATCAGATACACCATCCCATCTGAAACAATTAAAAAGCTGGGAAAAATATACAGAACAATGGTTTTCAAGAAATTGGATATTGAACAATGTAGGAAGGTTATCCCTGAGAAATGAGAAACAAGTAATTTGAACCTTATAATTGCCCCAGCCGACAGCCTTGAGGGAATTTCCAGGCATTGCTCAAGGAGTCTGGAGGAACAAAGGCTGCTTGAGTTTCTCCAGAGGACTGGAGAAAAGGACCTTAGAGATCTAAGAGGGTCTCCCTCAAGTTTTTAGCAGTATTTGATTAGTATCTGCATGTGAGTTAGCTATCAGAGGCTATGGAATGTATTAATTCTAGCTGAAAGTATTGGATAGAACAGTACCCAGTTCCGTTCCCATAAACCAAAGTGGAAAATCTCATAATTCACAGGAATTGAGTAAAGTACTCAGAAGCCTCTTGCCTCTACAGTGAAAAATATTTAGATTTACACTAAACACAGATGTAGTCCTGCCTAACAAATTATGAAATAGGACTAGTAAGGATCAAACTGCTTACAATTAGCTGAACTGCATCCTTGAACAAAGTTGAAGATATTTATAGGAATAAAAAAATACACAGTAACCAGAAAAGTAAACTTTATAATATCTGGATTCCAACGAAAAAGTTACCAGGCATGCAGAGTAGTAGGAAAGTACAACCCATGATGAAAAAAGTCACCTGAAACATTCCCAGAATTGAGAAAAATATTACCATGGATCGAAGTGTCAATTCATCAAGTGGACATAATAATCCTGAACACGTAAGCACCTAATAATGAGGCTTCAAAATAGGTAAATCAAAAATGAATGGAACTGTAAGAAGACATAAATGAATTCACAACCATAGTGAAAATTTAAATATCTCTTTCTCAATAATTGACAGAACAAGTCAACTGAAAAATAATAAGGATATAGAAGGTGTGAACAACTAAGTTACCCGACATGAGCTAACTGGAATTTATAGAATATTCCACCAAACAACAGCAGTATATGCAGTCTTTTCAAGAACATGGACAGCATTTAACAAGAGGGACTATCTTCTGGGCTATAAAACAAATCTCAATAAATTCAAAACAATTCAAGTCACACAAAATATACTTTTGATTACAATGAAATTAAATCAGGAATTAATACTAGAAAGATATATGGAAAATCCTCAATATTTGGGAATTAACTAAAACATTTATAATAGCTCAAGTGTCAAAGAAAAAATTAACATGGAACCTAGAAAGTATTTTGAAATAAATAAAAATAAAAATATCAAAATCTGTGCCATCAATAGAGCATTACTTAGGAAGAAATTAAGGGCATGATATGCCTGCATTAGAGAAGAAAGAAGGTCAAAAATCAAAGGCCTCAGCTTCTGCCTTCAGAAATTAGAAATAGAAGAACAAATGAAATTAAAAATAATCTGGAAAAAGAAAATAAAAACCAAGGCAAAAATCAATGAAAGAGAACAAAGAAAAGCAACTAAGAAAAATCAATAAAAGAAAAGAAGGTTATTTAAGAAGATCAATAAAATTGTTAAATCTCTATCCAGATTGACAAGGAAAAAAGAGAGAAAAGACACAAATTACCAATATGAGTTATGAAAGAGGTAATATCATTATGAATTTTATAAATATTAAAAAGATCATAAAGGAGCATTGTGAACAATTTTATGCCCTAAATTTTGACAACTTAGATGAAATATTAAATAGCAAAATCTAATAGCAAAATTCCTTCACAACTTATTCAGGAAAAAAGAAATAACTCAAATATATTTATATTTATTTTTAAAATGAATTTGTAGTCATATATCTTTCTACAAAGCAAGCAAATAAATAAAAACCAAAAACAGTCAATGACTTACTATTGGGTTTATGTCAATAATTTGAGATTGGTTTATTAAATATATCAATAAAACAAGCAACCAAATTACACTCTTTTAAGAGTACAAAACTTGGCTCTTTAAGTTTTTGTAGTTTTGGCTCACATAGTTTATTGGTCTGAAAATGTCTTCAAATTGAATTGGATGTTTGTAGTAGGAACACATGTGGGAATTTTACACAAATAATTTTGTTTTTTTCTGCCATGGATATGTAAACAGTGTATAAAATGCCCTTTTGATTTAAGAAAATAGTCATTATTAAACTTAAATGTGAGATTAATTATCATCATTATATATGAGAAAAAAGAGGTTTAAATAAACTAACTTGGCTAAGATCTCACAATAGTTGTTCACAGTGCTAAGAACTAAACTCAGCTCTGTCAGACTTTGAAGTCAGTATTTTTATCCCACATACCACACTGCTTCCCTAAGTCTATTTCTTCCACTTTTATGGTCATGGTAACTTACAAGTAGTAAGTACTCACAGAATGCTTATTAAATATCAAGCAAGTTTCTCACTGACATTTCCATTACTTAAATTGATTAAAACCTCAATTCCTTTTTGGTTTGAAAATAAGATAGTTTAGGAAATATAGACATACCAAAAAATAAATCTACTTTTATTATTAAAAAAATGAAAATGAACCCAGAGGCTAAAGGATCTGTGGCAGCCTCATCTCAAAGGTGACTTGGAGGACCGATGAAATCCTACATATCTCCTTTGGAAGAGTACATTTTGTTTATCTGCCACCATTATTACTGGCCTTATTCGACAATAGATTGTATCATGATTATGACAGAAAAACGATCAGCTTTTGACATTCGACAAACACCTCTGCTCTGCACAGAAGTATATAACCAAACCTGTATTTTGAAAGTTTATACATGGTATATTGTCAATTGGCTTTATAAAAATAAGAAAAGTTATTTCATTCAGCAGACTTGGAAAAATAGAATGATGAATACATCTTTTGAATGTGACTAAGTCATGCTTTTTTTGGTAGCAATATTAGACTTATAAATGAAGGGCTACTTTGATATTCACATAATTTTCTCATTGTTATTAAACATTTATTACTTGGAAATTATTGCTTTGCAAGTTGTAAGAAAACAATACATCTTTTTACTATGTATACAGTAGGCATTATTCAATCCTGTCATTCTACATCACATTCCTAAGTTATTCTCCTCAAAGTATCTCTAATAAATCACTTCATTTGCAGAACAAATCTTACTAATAGTCAAATATCTGTAAATCAAGGTTTACATAAATATTTAATAAAATCAGCACAGGATATCAAAGGTAAATGTAGGTTTCAATTCTATACAAAGAGAAAGAAAATAAAAATACAGCATTCATTATTTTGTAGATACAAAAAATTCTTATAGTTGGACAGGACCCCCAGAGTCATTGAATTCATTAATTGAACCCACTGCTAGAGTTTATATGTATCACAACTAAATTTCAGCTTTCTAGCCTGTATTCAACTTTTCCATCAGAAAGTTTTTCTTCCTTACAATTCTGATTCTGTAATTAAGTCACATTAGTTGAAACTTTCAGCTCTGTGTGAAGGACAAATTTGATAAGCAACGCTTTCATACTTCACACAAATCGCTAATAAAAATGTTTCCAAGGACAGAAAAGGCAATCTTAGTAGAGTGGAAAGAACATAGATCTTAGAATCAAAACAACTAGGTTTGATGCTTAATGCCATCATTTTTGAGCTTGTGACCTTTGACAAATCACATAACACCACCTAACACCTGGGAGAAGAGAAAATGTACCAAAATATGAAAATACTTTGTTGACTGCAAATAACTATACAAATTTATAGATGCTTCCAGACCGTACAGTAGCTGTGCCACTGAAGAAATCTTTTAAAGTCTATATTAATATATAAATATTATTTAAATAATGAATTAATCTAAATTTACATTTAGCTACTGATTCGCCTAAATTCACACTTTTACATCATCCTTAATGATAACTGCACATATTTTGCCAGATATCTTGCTAAATTCAATATCTCAATAGTCGTTTTTGTTTTGTTTTGTTTTGTTTTTTAATAGAGACAGAGACTTGTTATGCTGCTCAGGCTTGTCTCGAACTCTTGGCCTCAAGAGATATGCCCACTTCAGCCTCCCAAAGTGCTAGGATTACAGGTGTGAGCCACCACATCCAGCCAATAGTCATTTTTTTAAAGAAAGAAAGAATTCCCGTTGTTAATGGCAATGCCATGATTTGAGATCATTCTTATTACAACTGGAAAAATTACTTTTTCTTAGATAATTCTTGGTGAATCATGGATCACATATTGCCTTTTTTAAGGACCTCATCTTAGTTCGTTTTGTGTTGCTATAACCAAATACTTGAGACTGGGTAATTTATAAAGAATAGAGATTTTTTTTCCTACAGTTCTGGAGGCTTGGAAGTCAAAGGTGGAGAACCCTGCATTTGAAGTTCCTTCACCCCATGTTGGAATGCAGAAGGGCAAATGAGCATGCACAAGAGAGCAGGAGAGAAGGGAAGAGGGAAGAACTCATCCTTTTATCAGGAACCCTCTTGCAATAAGTAACACACTCCCATGACAACAGCGTTAATCTATTCATGAGGGCACATCATGTATGACCTAATCACCTCTTAAAAGCCCCACTTCTCAACACTGTTCCATTGGGGATTAAATTTCCAACACATGAACTTTGGGGGACACATTCAAACCATGGCAGATAACAATTTTTTAAAAAAATAAACCAATATAAATATAATTAGTAAAATTTATTTTTTATTGTTTCTATCCTCTCTCCATCCCCATATCTTTTGAAAATCAGGCATACACTGACCAATTGACTCCTCTGCAGTGAAATATTAGAAAAAAGAATTTTGGAGTTTAAAAAACTATTAGTATGATTTGATTCTGGCTTTTATAGTTACTAACAATGCGACCTTGGGCAAGTAGCCTGGCCTCTCTAAGCCCTGACTTCTTCGCCCGTATGATTTTTTATTCTCCAATTTGTTATGAAAACTAAAATGAATAGCATGTTTGCAGTATTTAGTCAATGTCCGGCACACAGCAAGTGTTATCCCCACTACACCTGTCTTCTCACCATCCCACTTTTCTTTCCAAAAGAGAATGAAATATTTACAGGTATATCCTTTGGAGGCATGGATTCCTAAATACATACTCTAACTAGGAAATATAGTGGACACCAGGAGAATGGCTTTTCTAAAATTTGCATAAGCCAACAAAATTGGTCCCATCAATAGTTCTTTTCCTAGACAATATAGCCTGTTACAAGGAATGCAAAATTATCTTTATTCAGATATAAGATCTCGTTTTAGAAATATACATTAATGGAGGTGGCTGCCTACAGATATGCATCACTGAAGTCAAGAAGTTTGTCAGCAAAGGTAATGCTCTGATGGCCTCAGCTGAGATCCAAAAAGTTCTCTACATCGGTGTTAAAATGCCAATAAATAACAAGATAATTAAGTATCTGTCCTGAAAATCCATTTGAAAAGAGCTGTTCTAAGTTTCTGAAAGCAAGCCATCAAAAAGAGAGATGTGAAAGCACAGGATTTAGGCTTCTTTAATTCACTGGCCTCCTGTTACCTATTTAAAAAGATGTTTATAAGTCCTCTTTTTTGTTCTCTATGCCTTTGGAAATTTTCCTGAGGAGCCAAAAAGAAAGGGGGAGGATAAGATAGGGGGATACAGGGTCATGGTCTAAAACGTTTACTGCACTAGTGAGTAGCTCTTAGCTCCAGGACCAGCCTCAGTCAGGCAGAGGCTCAGTTTTCAATGCTACCTCTCTCCTTAACGTGTAAGCCATGTCCTCAGTTTCTCTGCTCCTTCTCCAATGCTATTTTACTCCCATCCTGAGCAGCTCCTCCACGAATTATTTCAGTGACATTCCAGCTGATCTTCCCAAGCTCTAGTCTGATTTTCCTTTTGATCCACTTCCGTATTACTCCTAAAGTGATCCTTTAGATACAAAACTTGCTTCTGCATTTCACCTGCTTGAAATCTTCCATAACTATGCTTCATAATAAAGTTTAGCATGGAAAATACATTACTCCAAATTTTGATCCTATATTTCCAGATTCTTCTCAAGTCACAGAGAAGTAGAACTTGAAAAGTCCCTTGAACTACAAGTATGAATTGTGCAAAGCAGCAAAGGTATTAGTGTTTTCACAGAAGATAGTAATGGAAGCAAGAATGAGCAAAAAATGTCTTCAAGAGATACAACAGGCTTGGCATGAAAAGACTTAGACCCTTAGAATGGCTTTGAAGGATAGAAGGAACCAGATTAATCAAGATGGCTGGTGAGAAAATTCCAGGGCAGGAGGAAAGTTTAGCTATGACCCTGTGAGAGTAGTCGGTAAGATTTATAATCTGCATAAGATGACTATAGCATTTGCCCACGTACCCTACTTCTCCACCATGAACTCATTTGTCCCCCTTGGACAGACACAAGAGGTAAATCCATAGTAAATGTTGGTGATGAATGAATTGCTGAATAGTAGATTCCTCAATTTGCCACATAAATTTTACTCTGAAGTAGCTTGTGCCCCATGCTATACATAGAAGCTTGCCTCTTTGATGCCTCTTTCATGGAAAATAATTTAAGTGGAAGTTGTTACTCCTTTTTACTAATTGAAAAGAGATGCCATCTCTCTCAGATTTTTATTTGCATTAAATAATTTAAGTGACTTCATGTAACATATATATTTTGAGCAACTACTAAGTACCAGACACCGAGGACACAACAGTGAAAAAGTAAACATAATCTTTGCCCCCGTGAAATTTCTGTCATTCAATAGTTGGAAAGAGAATTAAATAAACAGATAATTTCAGCACAGGATGACTCATACTTTGATAGGTGGTTAATTGTGTCTTAGCCACTGTGCTATGCATAGTTGAGCTTATGATCCTATGAATAAGATGGATATTATATAGATAAAAATAAAAAATAATATTTAATTACAAATTACATAAATGAAATTATTATAATACAGGATAATATGCAATCATGCAACAGGAATGTATTTATTTTAGGTAACAAGGGAAGACTTCATTGAGAAAATGACATCGACTATGACATTTGAAAGATGAGTAGCAATTAGCTGCCTAGAAACTCAGATGAGCATTCAGATTAAAAGAAGAGCATGTGTAGACACTCTGAGGCAGAGAAAAGATTGGCATATTTTAAGAACTTAAACAAATTCAGCTCAGCTGGTACATGGTGAGAAAGTGTGGCAGCAGACAGGGGCTGGAATAGAATTGCCATTTTAACAGTATTGATCCTTCCAGTTTGTGAATGTGGTGAATCTTCCCCTTTAAGTCTTTTAAATATTTTTCAGTGATATTGAATAGCCTAATCTTTTCCATTCTCCCTCCCTCTCTCCTTTTCCCTCTCAAAACTTGATATGTCTTCCCTTTTACTCTAGTCTTTTTGAAATTTGACAAAAAGGTGCATCAACATGGTGATATTTTCACCCCTTGAGGTATTCAGAGCCATTTCAATCTTCATATTCTTCATAAATTTTCTCTGGGAAATTTTCTTAAAATATGATTTTAATGATTCATTCCATTCATTTTCTCTATTATTTCTCAAACTCTTCTTATTCGAATGTTGGGGCATCCTGGATCAGTTCTCTAGTTCTCTTGTATTTTATCTCCTATATACCAGTCCTTCACCTTTTGCTTTACATTTTTGGTTGCTTCCTCAATTTATTTCTTCATACCCTTCTTAGTCTGTTTTGAGTTGCTATAAAGGAATACCTGAGGATGAGTAATTTATAGAAAAAAGAGATTTACATTGGCTAAGAAGGGGAGAGGCTGAAAGAGGGGTGAGGGATAAAAACTTACCTATTGGTACAATGTACACCATTCTGGTGACAGGCACATTCAAAGCCCTGACTTCAGCATTACACAATTCATCTATGTAACAAAAACACTTGTACCCCCTTAATATTTTTGAGTAAAAATATATTTTAAAAGGGGTTTATTTACCTCATGGTTCTTCAAGCTGTACATAAAGCATGGCACCAGCATCTGCTTCTGGTGAGGGGTTCAGGGAGCTTTTACTCATAGCAGAAGAGGACAGGGAGCAGGCACCACATGATGAGAGAAGGAACAAGAGAGAGAAGGAGGGGAGCCATGCTCTAAGAACAACCAGCTCTTGCGTGCGCTAACAGAGCAAGAACTTGCTTATTACTGTGAAAACAACACCAAGCCATTAATGAGGAATCTGTTCCCATGACTCAAACACCTCCCACTAGGCCCCTCCTCCAACATTGGGCATCAAATTTTGACATGATATTTGGAGGGGACAAACATCCAAACTATATCACCTTTTAAAAAATGTTTTATTTGTGTTATCACATATGCTTTCATTTTAAGACCTTCTCAAAATGTTATTTACTTTTGAGCATTATTTTCTTCTATTTTGAAGAATTCAATATCTCTTATTATGTATTTCAAGATATTACTATTAGTTATTTATTTTTGCTTTTCATCTCCCTGAAGAGTCTCTATGTCCTTCAAATGATCTTTTAAGTTTGTTGGTTTTGTGCTCTTTGACGTTAGAAATTTTTCTCAGCTGTCTAGTGATGTTCAATGGTCTCTTCATATTTGATGATGGGGCATTTTTTTAAAAAACTGTATATACTCACTGCCTGTGGGTGTGAATTGTCTACTGTGGACTGTACATCATGGAGTCTTGACTGGGCTGTTCCCTGGGCCATCACTGATGATGGGCTGGTCTCACTTCTCAGGGAAGAAGGTACTTCTCTCCTGCTTAGAGAGAAAAAACTGGCTGTCTGCATTTTCAGCTCTCAAATGGATAAGAGGATTGGAGGTGTCAACATTTAGTTTGTAAAAATTTACTTATTTGCCCATTTCAGTGTAGTGCCTTGCCTCTAAATTGGCCTTGGGCCTTTTAATTCAGATTCCTTACTTTTAGCCTGTACTCTAAATAAATTTCAATTTATTGGCCAGTTAGATGGGATTCTGGGGATATTCAATGCCTAAACAAAGTTTTAATTACTTTTGCTTTTTATAGTCTTACCATCTTTCTGGCTTCCAGGCATAACTGCCATCACAAATTTCTGAGCTTTTGGAAGATTCTATACTGCATATTAGATTGCATCATGGCTGAGAATTTAGCTTTCTTTCCAAATTAGTTACCACTTCTCTATTTTAAAATTTGTGTTGTTTTCACCTCTTCTTCCATTCTTTTTACCTTTGTATAATTTAACAAAAAAGCATTTCTTTATTCAGGATGGAGGCATTCAGGAAAAAATGGATTAAATGCCAGTGTTCAGTCTGCCTTCATTATTAGAAGTTGTTCCAACTAGCTTTTATGGGCTTCACAGAATACTCTGGTTGTAGAGAAAGACTGAGGATATTAGCGGGCTTTGAAGAACATATCAGAAACTGCAGGGCTAGATTGCGTGGAAAAATCCTTTTGTCCCTTTGGATCACTATATTAATTGCCTTCCACCCCACCAACCCACACACAAGCAGTAGAGTTCATTTAGAAAGCTCTAAATTATTATTATTATTATTATTTTGAAACAGAGTCTCACTCTCTTGCCTCGGGCCAGTGCTGTGGCATCAGCCTAGCTCACAGCAACCTCAAACTCCTGGGCTTGAGCAATCCTACTATCTCAGCCTCCCGAGTAGCTGGGACTACAGGCATGTGCCACCATGCCCGGCTAATTATTTTCTCTATATATTTTTAGCTGTCCAATTAATTTTCTTTCTATTTTTGGTAGAGACGGGGTCTCGCTCTTGCTAAGGCTGGTCTCGAACTCCTGAGCTCAGAACGATCCGCTCGCCTCGGCCTCCCAGAGTGGTAGGATTACAGGCGTGAGCCACCGCGCCCGGCCTAGAAAGCTCTAAATTATTAATCAGCATCTACATGTGTGTATGTGTGTGTGGATGGGTAAGTATACGTATATGTTAAAGTGAGCATTCTTAACTCCCATCATGTTACGAGTCATGTATTTGTATTGCATGTTCATTTCCAGAGTTACATATACTACATCTGTAGTCATATGTATAAACCAAAACATGTGTTTAATCTTGGAGATATAACACAGCTGAGTTAATACACATGAGCTCACTTCTGACCAAGAATGCAATCTGAAACTAAATATACTCTGCACAATTCATAGTGCCTTAGTCTGATGTGTTTTCTTTTTCCTTATGTTCTCATGTGCAACTTTTATTTTTATTACCTACCTGTTGGTTATTCAATTTATGTTCTGGATCATACAAGTTATTTCAATTAATGGGATAAAGATCAACTAAGCTGGATCTTATGTCCTTTAAGATTTGTTTTTCTTAATTACTGCCAAGTTTCTTCTTCCTTAATTTACACTGTTTCTGTGAAAGCCACCCAAACAAGGTGGAAAGGATTTTGCTCTTTCATCCATGTTATCAGTTGCTTTCAGTTTTTCCTCCAGAGGCACTACCATTGCACGAGCCCAATCCGTTCATGAAGACCAGAGGCAGTCTTACCTGCCCTGGTAAGTCCTGCCTCTCTGTCATCTTAATTATACTAATTGAGAAAAGAGTTATGTCTTAAATCAGGAAATCAACATTTTCTATGATTTTTATCAAAATGAGGGAATAGATATAATTCGACGTACAGCTGTGGGCCTCTCTCATAATACCTCAATGATGCTTGTAAGAGATGGACAACAGAAGTCACAAGTGGGGTACACTGAGTGTTAGACATTTGAAAAGGCTGCTTTGTGTTTTAAATATGAATGAATCACTCAAAATATGAAAATGGAAAGACAAACTGGACTCAAATGGTTGCAGCTTTTGGAATTAAGATAAATTAGGGCAAATACCAGCTCTAACCATAAGAGAGATTATCATTATTTATATATTTTTGAAGGAACACTGAAAGAAATTAAGGTGGTGGATTTTAGTGCAAATAACATTACATATTTTGTTTAATATTTCTAGTTATCCTTATTTTAATTTACCTGTTAACATGCTGCATGCTCAAACATTGTTATAAACATTAACTAAACTCTACATTCCGAGTTTGAAACAAAATACATTCTATTTTTTGGACAGTTACTGGGTTATGTAGGAAGAAGTAATTACTTTTATATAAAAGAAAAGAATGAGTCTCACAGTAGGTGTCAAGGTGGTTTTTAAAGTCATCACTTCTCCCTCTGGACTAATATCCTTACAGGTATATGCACAACTAGGGAATGCCTTGAATGGCGGTTCACAAACACCATTACAGCTACAAAATGATTTAGGGCCAACAGCTCTGGCAATTCAATCTTATAATTTTCCATTTGTTTTTTTGGCAAAACAAATTACCACATAAAAAAGAGCATAATATAATGATTTAATATAAGAAAGAGTATTTTACTTCCAAAAATAAAAAAGATTATTTCTTCACCGTACTTATCAAACTTTAAAGCTAGATATTTGCTATTTATTTTTTATTTTTCTTAGACCTTAACCCCCATGAGGACAAGGATACATCAGTCTTTTTTGCTACATTATATTTAAGGTATTGTGCCTGCAACATAGTAAATACCAAATTGATAGTTTTGAAGGAATAAATGAATAAAAACATTCTTTTTAAAATAAGGGCAGTCAGCAACTACAGACACACAGACACACATATATGTACAGTTAATTATATATACATATGATTGTTTTTATTTATTTATTCCCATTTCACTTTGGACCTATGAAAATTTCATTAAAGCCTTCCAAAGGCCTATAGACCTGCATTTGGGAGCCACTAGTCTGTGTCTAATGTGTATTTGGGTGACTAATGTCTATTTTCAACCATCTGGACATATTATCACTGGTGACTATCATGCATTTATTGGACAAGGAGAACTAAATGGCATAATGCCCATAAAGGCATTTTGTGATCTTTAAAGCACTAAATAAATATAAGGAATTGGTACTGTTATGGTTATGATATTGCCTCAAAATGCACAGTAACAAAAATCCCCATTGCCTACTTGAAAATCATAAGATTATATAGATTTTTAGAAATAAAATTTTCTCCCCAGGAGGGTTAACCACCAGTTTTTGCAATTGTTTTGCAACATAGGCAAGCCTGCTATAGAAACTGCAAACATGTAAATATGGAAGTGTCAGGCTATAATAATCTTTTGAGATACCATATTAAATGTAAATACATATTAAAAGTTTTTGGCATGTCATTAGAGCTAAGATTCTTTGTAGGAGGTGAAAGGTTTATTTGTAATGAATTTTTTTTTAAAAAAAAAATGCTCTTTTCTCAGGCTGCATAAGCTATTTGTACAAATGACAAATATCTGAGTTTTTTGCTTGAGAAATGAGGACATCTGAAAACCAAAACAAAGAAACCTCTATGTAAATAACTCAGATGAAATATTAATGTAAATAACCAATGAGCTAAGGGCAGTGTCATTCACATCTACCTTAATATAGTTTACGCCTATAATCCCAGCACTTTGGGAGATCAAGGAGGGAAGATTACCCGAGACTCCATCTCTACAAAAAAATTTAGAAAAAAAAAAATTACCCAGGCATGGTAACACGTGCCTGTAGTCACAGCTACGTAAAATTTTAAATTTTACATATGAAAATATAAAGCATCATTGTTATTTCAGTGGAAAAGAATGATTTATTTAATAGGTCATGCAGATACATCTGAACATCTACCTCAAAGAAAATAATGCTGGACCTCTACCTGTGCAGATTTCAATTTAAAAAAAATTCTAGTTGGATTAAATGAGTAAAGATTCAAAACAAGGCCGGGCGCGGTAGCTCACGCCTGGAATCCTAGCACGCCACGGCACTCTAGCCCGGGCAACAGAGTGAGACTCTGTCTCAAAAAAAAAAAAAAAAAAAGATACAAAACAAGCAAACAAAAGTCTTCTGGTTTTCAGAGAAACCTTCTTGATCAAGGAAGCAAATCCATAAACTATAAAATTTTAAAAATACATATTTGATTATGTACATAAAAAGAATGGCAAAGTTTAACATAATTAGAGTCAATAAATCAAAGTAAATATTGATTGATGATTATAAAACCAAGGAGAAATGTAAGAAAGAGAACACCCATATTCATATTGGGGGGAAGAGGAGGAGAGGAGGGAGGAAGAGAGAGGGAGAAAAAGAAAGAGGAAAGAAAAAAAGGAGACAACGGAAAGGAAAAATAAAAGAGATAATGGAAAAATTGGAAAATATTCATTCATGTAATGTCTACTTATAGTAATACTACATGATAAAAAAGATGAATGGGCACATTGCAAAGCCTGAAAGAGGAAAATGCAAATATTAATAAAAATAAAGTTTTGATTTTGGGATTTGATTTTGGAAAATAGTTTTGGTTTTCTGTTATATCAATATAGTATCTTTAAAAACATTAAAAATAAACAAGTAAAACACTATTGGGGTGATGAACACACCAAAAGCCCTGATTTAAGCATTATAAATGGTATCCATGTAACAAAACATTTGTACCCTCCTTAATATTTTGAAATAAAAAAATAAATAAGAAAACAGACTGGGGATCCAAAAGAAGTTAAATTTAGAGAATCTGTAAAAATCATCTAGAAAAAAATAAGAATTTGTGGCTTGAGAAGATATTAGAAGACAATAAGGCTTTAAAGTGTCCCGAACTCAGTGCCCAGGGCTGCCAAGATTCCATATATGAATAATAGACTTGTAGGGAAACCACTACACATGGGACAGTACCAAACTTACAGGAATTGAGGAGGATCTCACACAGGGCTTCCAGGGGCCAGCAGAATGCCATGAAGCCTATTAAGAAAGAGTTCCTTTTATTTTCTAAAACACCTTTATTGAGATGCAGTCACATACCACACAATTCCCACCAGTAAATCCTGCACTTCAGTGGCTTTTAGTGTATTCTCAAATCCTTCCTTTATGGCAGTACAGTTACTATTTCCATGTTCCACACTGTCACCCTTTCCTTTCCAGCCAACCTCAATGTGCACAGGTGTGGGCAGAGCGGCCAGGGTCATCAAGACACCCGCCCTGAGGTCCTTGGTCTGCAGGGAGGACAGAGCTCCCATCATAGCACCCTTGAAACAGTGTTATGTAAACCATAGTGTGGCACAGCCAATATAAAGGGAGAGGCCACGCTGAGTCCAGTGTTTACTCACATTCCTGGACGGGTGACAGGGAGAGCTGAGCAGGAGGATCAGGAAGAATAGCCTCTTCACATCCATATTCCGGTCCTCTCAGAGTGCCCTGAGGTCCCCAGGAAGGAGGCTGTGTAGGTCAGTGGTTGGGGAGGGGGACTGATCAGGTCAGGGCTGGGAAAGGGGATGGGTTGCAGTTGGGGAGGGGAAGGGGGCCTGGGCTGGAGGGTGATGTGGAGGGAAGGGGGGTGTTAGGCACCCGGGAAGAGGAGGAGGAAGAAGCGGTCTGGGGAAGTATTGGGTTCAAACGAACCCTTGAGGAGAGGGATGAGGGCTTAGCGACAGGTCAGGGTTGGAGCAGGTTTGCTGAAAGCAATCCGAAAGGGGCAGGTGAGTGGGACACTCAGGATAATTTGGAGGGGAAAAGAGCTCTGTTTTCCTACAAACCATACTCCTGTGAGGTCCTTGCTCTAGCAACCGGATGCTTTATACTCCTTGTGGACCAATCAACTGTCTCCCTTTGGAGCATCACAATGGGCACCCCTGTGTGACCTCACCCCATTCTGAGGACACCCCCTCCCCCACCCCAGCCTCACCAGGTGCTGTCCCAAGGACAGATGCTCTCTGGAACCTTCCCTGATCTTCCGATTTCTCATCCTTCCCAACCCAGCTCCCCTGTCCCGGCTTCTGGACCTTTCCTTCCTTCCTCAACTCCCAAGGGTTCCCATGGTCAGTCTTGGCTGCAAAACATAGAAAATGAATGATGACAGAACCTCAGGAAGGACCCAACACACAAGCAGTGGGAGGCTTCACACCCCTCCTTCAACAATTCATGTAATAAGCAACAAAACACCAGGAACATGTGGAAGACTCTAATAGAAAACCACCTCAGCCATATTTATTTATTATCTATGTAACATCTTTCTATCTATACAGCAACTGTTCAAGATGCAGTAATTTTAAGCGCACATGGTACATTTACAAAATTTAACTCTATTTTTTTGTCCATAAAACAAATCTCAATATATTTCAGAGGAATAAAATCACACTGCATGTTTCTGATAATGTAATTGTGCTAGAAGTCAATAATAAAAAGCTACCGAAAAATTCCCATTGGGTTGGAAAATCAGAAGTATTCTTTTGAGTGAAAAATAAATGTAAGAAAAAAATCAAAATAAAATAAATAAATAAATAAATAAATAAAGTGTCCAGAACTAATGACTGGATCATTTCTAATCAACATTTACCTTCTTAGTTGGCAAGCTTAATAATACAGGGTCAGAGTACTGAAAAAGCAAAATCTATTTTCTTTCCCTTTGAAAGGAACCAAAACCCATGTATGAAGCCTTCCTTTAAAATAGCACAAACACGTATCCAAGTGCGTCTATGGTCTTCCATGTCTCACCAATTTACTAATCATTTGACACTTCGCATAGTAAGTGATCGAATGCATGGATAAGCCTCATAGAAAGTATTCATTTCTTCACTGATGGGTTTTGCAAAGGCCAGAAGCTCACCATTCTGTACTAAAAGCTATGAAGTAGATTTTCTTATAAAATCATGGGGAGTATGTTACAGGGAATTACCTCTGCTCTTCACTAGCAGTCTTTTGGTTGGCTTCCTTGCAGAGCAGCAAGCATTCAGTCTGCTTTTCTACTCTTAGAGCCTGAGAAATCTGCCTTTTACTTAGATTGATTGATGTCGGAGTGAACCTTTTTCTATATAACTGCCAAACTTGATTTTTTCTCTGCAGTTTCAGCCATTCTCAAATATTTGCAATGCATTAAGTATGAAAAGCATGACGATTAATAAACTTTTGCCCACGCTTTCAAAGAGTGCATATTCTAGTGAGGAAGAGAAAGAGGGAACAGAAAAATAAAAATTAGAAGGGGCTTTAATAAGTCTGGGGAAGTCCTACTGGAGTTCAGGAAGTCTTCAAAACTGTCAGAAAACGTGTTACCTGATACAGCTAAGTTTATAGGTAAAAGACAGGGAAGTCATTCTGGGGGAAAAGAGTGTAATTGATACTGTAAGCTTGGTAGGTTTTGGGAATTATGAAAATTTAGATATAGAAGAAGTTAAGACTTGGTAGAGATGGAGGGTGTAGAAGTGTCTCAGTTCTGATACTCAGCTGATATGCATCGGTATGAATTTACCCACTGGTTATAATTTGCATCTGTTCTGATTGGACTCATGTCTTACCAGTTGTTAAATATTTTAACTCTTACCTCTGAGTGTAATAGAAAATGATTGGCAGATTTGGTCCATATTTTGTAAGGGAGTATATGCCACATTATGGATTTGAATATAATGGCAAAGAGAGTCAACTAAGATTATTTTGCAGAAGGATGACACAATTAAATTTGTTTTTTAGAAAAAAATAGCTCTTAGGAAAATGAGGAAGATGGGTAGAGAGGAAAATAAAGAAGTCATTTTTAATCCATGTCATCAGTCCAATTTAACAAATGAGAAGAGTAAAAATAACTATATTAGAAGGGACTAATACCAACACCTGAAGAGTACATTCCTTATTAAACTTAGCACACGCTTTTATTTTAGGTAAAATCAAATGACTCAGGGTTGAATAAGGAGGTATTTCAAATGCATTGTCTGTTCCAATTTCTTTGAACATTATATTCCAGGATGCTGAAGTCAAAAAAGGCTCCTTTGTTCTCGGTCTCCTCTTCACTGAGAAACACAGCACTCAAGCCTGTACTCCTCACTTTAACTAACACTCCTATGACTATCTAATGTCATAATTTATCAGAAGCCCTCCAATCTCAAAAATACTTGGAAAAAGTGGAGTTTATGTGCATATCATGACGACTTCTGAATAATTATTTAAAGCATAAGTCTTAATACTGTTGTGTAGGTAAGCAGAGCCATGTTTACAAATGAAAAACTCAGATCAGGAGTCAGCAAATTTTTTTCTGTAAAAGGTAAGATAGTAAATAACTAAGACTTTACAGGACATACATGGTCTCTATTATTACTACTCAACTTTGTTGTTATAGTCCCAAAGCAGCCATGAACATTATGTGAATGACTGTGGCTGTGTTCCAATAAAACTTTATTTACAAAAAAAGAAAGTGAGCTGGATTTGGCCAGGGACCTTAGATTACCAGCTGCTGCTTTAGAATGACTTATCACAGTGCCCTCCAGCTAACAGAAATATATATATATACACACATGCGTGCACACACATATGTATAAAAATGTATGTATATACACGTGTGTGTATATATAGTCTACATCTGTGAATTCCACCAAATCATATAAGTCTTCCAGAAAATAATAGAACAGCAGATGTCTTTCACCTGGCTTCACTACAGAATAATGTTTGCCTTTGTTTCCCCTCAGATGTCTATACACACTTATAAAACAACCTAAATTTTTTCTGTTTACTAAAAATTAAAATTTTATCAGAGTTTTCCTGGAAAAATAGTAGTACAGTTTGAATAGTCCATCTAATCATTTGAATTGTCTTGTTTACAGAAAATTGCCCAGGTTTTATTAATTTTTTTGAAAAGTAATCTGGACAATCCAACTTCCTGTATTTTTCTTTGCTAGAAATTATCTATCTTTGCAATAGAAAAAGTATATTAATATTTTGTACCATAAGGATCAAATTTATTACTGAAATTAAGAATTATCAAAGATCCTGAGATGGTTTACCAGAGCGGTTAAGGATACAGGTTACGTTTGAATGTCCTCATTGCCACTTACTGTCTGTGTGATTTTGAGCAAATTAATTGTCTCTCTATACTTCAGTTTCCTCAACATAAAATGAGGTTAATAAAAATAGCTTCCAAATAGGATTGCTATAAAAAGTCAATAAACTAATACCTGGAAACCAACCACTTAGAACAGTACTTGCTAAACAAAGATCATTCCATAAATACCTGTTATTATCATCAAGATATTTTAAAATTTTTATCTAAACAAATTTTAAAAGTACAATCAGTCCCAAAGCTAGCAGTACCCTTGAGGAAGCAGATGCTTTTAAAGCACAAGCTTTAGTGTTGGAAGAGACCTTCAAAGTCTTGGGTTGGTTTCATCCTTCACATAGGAATACTTCTCTGTCCAATAACATCAAGGCACTCTGTTCTACTATTGGGCATTCCCAGTTGTCGGACCCATAGCACCTTCCAACTCTAGTAAGTTGAGTTGCCATTGATAAGTAATGTCTCTGACCTTCAAATTCTTCATCTATAAAGTCCAGTTAATATTACTCACTTCAGAAGTGACTTGTGAGAGATAAAAGAAATATCTCACTCTTCACATTTCAGGGGTGTTTGAGAGGGATTTTCACTCTCCAGTAGAGAAAAGCATGAAAGGAAAACGCCCAGCTTCTCTCCACCGCCTCCCTCCTTTCTCTCTTAAGAGATAGTGACTTACCTGTCTGGTAATACTAGAGAAGGGGTTGGGCATGTGAGACTCGACCTATTCTTTTTATATAGCAGTCTGTTATCTGAAGCTAAGGGTTTTTGGTTGTCATGCTGAAAGTGATCTACTAAAGCAGGAAAGTCCTGTGAGTGTCCAGCCCTGCCTGTAACTCTGGGGTTGGAGGACAGTGTTAAGAAGTCCATTTGGTCACAGATAAAAGACTTGGTTTCCAATTAGTTAATGTATATTAAATTCATGACTGCTTTCTACTGGTTATTAATTGGAGAATAGAGCTGTTGTTTAATCAACCTTAAAATTCTGACTGTGAAAATTCATTGCAATATTTTATGTGACAATACATGTACAAATGTTAAATTTGCTGTTATTTTAAGAACATTTTTAATCCTAATGTAACCAAATCTTCCTCTCCTCATTGTTTATAACACATAGAGTAATATTTCAAAAATATAATATATGAAAACACTTATTAGGAGTATGGTTTTCCTGGTTCTCCAATCTTCAATGACAACTTCTCAACCCACTGCCACCCCCTTATACACACACACACACACACACACACACACACACACACACTTCCTTCTTCACCTGTTTCCAAATTTACAAAGAAAAGAGAGGCCAGCAAGTGATTTTCTATTTTCAAAGCTTTAAAATATACCTGCTCCATCATACTTTTCAAATTTATATTCAAATTCTGGAGTTGACCGCAGCTTGTTTCCTCCACCTGTGCTTTAAATGACAGCCATTCTCACATTTTTAGGGATTTTATACTATTAATTGCTTCCTCTTCATTAATTAAATCCCCTATCCTACCTGGATCCCAAGATTAAACAACCACTTAAACAAACTGACCTTTGGGACTAGACTTTATGTGCAATATACAAATCCTCTGAGTCATAAAAGAAGAAAATGTCTAAAAAATATAGAGGTTGATCCACTCATATATTAATGGGCACTTGGATTATTTCCACATCTTTGCGATTGTGAATTGTGCCACTGTAAACATCTTTTGAACAACCTGGATGGAAATGGAGACCATTTTTCTAAGTGAAGTATCACAAGAATGGAAAAACAAACACCACATGTACTCAACACTAATTGGAACTAATTGATCAACACTTATGTGCACATATGGAAGTAAAACTCAGTGGAAATCAAGCAGGTGGGAAGAGGAAGAGGAGATGGATAAATTCACACTTAGCAGATATGATGCACAGTATCTGGGTGAAGGGGACACTTATAACTGACTGAAACTATACAAAGGCAAATTATGTAATCAAAATATGTGTACCCCCATAATATTATGAAATTAAAAAATATAGAGAGTTTGGCATTGTCAAAATGTCATAAAGAGTCAAAATTAAATGACAGGAGTAAAAATATTTTCAACACGTGTCAATGAACTACTTTCTTTAGTTTATAAAGAGCTTTTATAAATTAATAAGAAAAAAATATATGGAAAAAATGGACTAGGAGCAGGAATAGGTAGCTTGTGGAAGATAGAGATATATACTACTTATTGATATATTAAAAGGTGTATAATTTCATTCATAAGTAAAACACTACAAATTAAAATATTATGATGGCATTTTCAATTATAAGATTATCAAATAAAAAATAATAATACCCTGTATTGATAAAAATATAGAAATATAAGTACTTTTCATTGTATACCTTTGTTCATCATTTAAAAATTTTTTATGATAATAAATTATATATTTGGAAACAAATATTATAGAAATACTATGTTAAGAAGCCTCTCTCTTGACATCATTTTCCCTCAAGATACACAGGAGACCCTTGAACAATGCTGGGGCTAGGGGCAACAAGATCCCATACAGTTAAAAATCCACATATAACATTTGGCTCCCACAAACTTTAACTACTAATGGCCTACTGTTGACTGGAAGCCTTATTAATAACATGAACAGTCAATTAACATATTTTATACATTATATGTATTGTGATATATACTGTATTCTTACAAAAAAGTAAGCTAAACAAAAGAAAATGTTATTAAGAAAATCACAAGGAAGAGAAAATACAGTTACTATTCATGAAATGGAAGTAGAACATGATAAGGGTCTTCATCCTTGCCAGCTTCACATTGAGTAGGCTGAAGAGAAGCAGGAAGAGAATGGGTTGGTCTTGTGTCTCAGAGGTGGCAGAGGCAGGAGTGGTAGAGTAAGTGGAAGGGGAAGAAAGACAGGTAGGCATACTTGGTGTTAGTTATGGAAATACATGGTAATTTCTGTCTATTTTGCTTTTTCATTTCTCTAAAAATGTTTCTATATGGCATCAATCCTTCTTCTACCATTTGCTTTAGCTTCTATGTCCATATGATAGAAGTCTATGTCATAAAAGAAGCAAAAAGCAGACTCGAATAATTGGACCCTTCTGCCAGATTGTCTAGTGTCAATTTGTTTTCTGTAACTGCTTCTTCTATATGTTCTTCCTCATCATTTGGTACTGGTTTGGAGGCACTTATCTCTATCAAATTGTCTTCTGTTAATTCTTCTAGTGTGGTTTCCATTAGCTCTTGAATTCTCCAAGATTGAAATTTTGAAACCCTTCACCCACTCCCACCTTTTTTTTTTTTTTACCATATTCATAATCTTTTTCATAATTTTCTTGATTGGCTCTGTCATAAATCCTGTAAAGTCACGGCACAACATCTGGGCACAATTTTCTTCATCGGGAATTTATTGTTTTGGGCTTGATGGCTTTCATAGAGCTTTTTCTGTAACAATGATGGCATCTTGAATGGTGTAATTCTTCTAGAATTTCATAATGTCCTTTCTATTGAGGTTCTCTTCCATAGCATTGACAATTCTTTTCAAAGAATGCTTCATGTAATGAACCTTTAAGGTCCTTATGACCACCAATCTAGAGGCTAAATTAGAGACATTGTGTTTGGGAGCACATAGACACTTTAGGTGTGGAACTCATTGGATTCTGGGTGGCCAGAGGCTTTGTTCAATATCAAAACAATTTTAAAAGTTAGTCACCTCAGACAAGGTACTTCCTGAATTCAGGGTCAAAGCATTGATAGAACCAATCGAGAAAAAGAGTTCTCGTAGTCTGGGCCTTCTTGCTGTACAACCGAAAGATGGGCAGCTAATGCTTATCTTTTCCCTTCAAGGCTCCAGGGTTAGCAACTTTATGGATAAGGGCAGTTCTAATCATAAACCCGACTGCATTTTCACAAAACAGTAGAGTTAGTCTATCCCTTACTACCTTAAATCCTGGTGCTCACTTCTCTTCCTTGCTAAGAAATGTCCTTCGTGGTATTTTTTTTTTTTCCCCCTGAATAGGGCACTTTCATCTGCACTAAAAATCTGTTTAAGTAGATATCCGTTCTCCTCAATGATTTTCTTAATGGCATCTGAAAACTCTTCTGCTTCTTCTTGGTCGGCAGAATCTGATTCTCCTGTTATCTTGACATTTTTTTAAGCCAAACCTTTTTCTAAAATTATCAAACCATCCTTTATTGGCATTAAATATCCAGCTTTCACCTTCCTTTTGCTTAAGTTGTCATATAATGACTTCACTTTTTCTTGAATCACATTGGAGTCTATAAGTATGCTTTTATAATAGCAATCCTGTACCCATATTAAAGCTGAATTTTCAGCCGGGCGCGGTGGCTCACGCCTGTAATCCTAGCACTCTGGGAGGCCGAGGCGGGCGGATCGTTCTGAGCTCAGGAGTTCGAGACCAGCCTGAGCAAGAGCGAGACCCCGTCTCTACCAAAAATAGAAAGAAATTAATTGGACAGCTAAAAATATATATATAGAAAAAATTAGCCGGGCATAGTGGCGCATGCCTG
>RJWJ010003017.1:0-41704 GCA_004363605.1 Indri indri | reverse complement strand
AGCAGTAGACCTTAATCTACACTAAATATTAAGAAATTCAACTTTTTCTTGTGATGTTATGACTTTATCTGCTTTTTGGGAGCACTTCCAGTATCACTAGTGGCATTTCATGAGTCTCATGGTATTATTCAAGGTTTACAGCATTGCACTAAACACAAGAAAAAATATACAAAACCACGAGAGATCACTTTTTACTGCAATGTGTAATTTACTGGTGAGATAAACTGCTCGGGAGGAGATGATTAGCTTTACACAGCATTTTAAGTGGATTCTCACAACACTTGAGCTCACTGCAATAGCAACAGGAGGTGGTTACAAAATTATTACAGCAGTAGAGTATGTACTATGGTTAATTTTATGCAGATTTAATACTACATCTTTATGTTTGTTTATATTTCTCTTAATTGTGAATAGTGTATGGTCTAAGTGAGTATGTATGTTTTGATGAATTTTAACTTTTTATAATAGACGTGTGTATATTTTAGGGTAGTAAATGATAAAACAGATTAGTACCTACATATATTTTATGTATTCATGACATAACTATTTTTTTCCTTTTTCTTTTTTTCTTTTTCTTTTGATATTTCTAGGCTACATGGTTTATTAGGGAGTTTTTTGAAAATGTCAAAAATCTCCACAAATTTTTCCAATATGTTTATTGAAAAAAGTCCACATACGAGTGGACCTGCACAGGTCAAGCTCATGTTGTTCAAGAGCCAATTACAGTTTTATCATTCTCCATTCACTATTAGTTTAACTTCCCAGAACATTGGCTTATATGCCATGGGTTCATTTTCTCATCTCCTACTCACTTCCTAGCCACTTTTATTACTAATCGGCTCTTATTCCTCCATTAAGCCAGGTCTTGCTAAATCACAAATTCTGTCCACCCCAATAAATCCAAAAGACCCTTTCTGTATTATTTTCACTTGATCTCCTAAAATCAGTCAGCACCAGTGGCCTCTCCTTTAAACATTCTGTTCCATTGGTTGGGTGACACAATATTCTCTTGGTTTTCCTCCTGCATCTCTGGATTTGCCTTTTCTTTTATCTCCTTTTTACAATTCATCTTTTTTCCAACCAGTAAATGTTGAAGTCCCCCAAAGATAAGTTCTTAAACTTCCTCTCTCTTAATTCTAAACAAGTACATCTTTGGTTAATAGACAGATTATTCCGATGATTCACTCAGTTCTATTTATAGCCTATATATCTCTTTTGAGCTCCAGACTTTACATATTCTCCTGCCTACTTGATTATTTTTATCTTTGAAGTGCACATGAAGTCAATTTATACAAAACTGAACTCACCTTCTCACCGTCTACATTGCCTTATTCTACAATATTATCATTTATGTGAGGGGTACCAGTTCTCCAATACCCACCTTACCTCTTCTAATCCATAATTCCATATTCCAGGATTATCCTTTGGAAATTCGTATTTATCATATTCTCATCCCCACAAAAAATCCAATCCTTTGCTTATAAAAGAATAAATATCAAAATCTTATGAGCCCAAAATGCTGTCTCGTAGGCTCCTCTTCAAACTTCTTTCACATGTGCTTCTCTTTCTCTCTGTGCTCAACACATATGGTTCAGAGAGTTTTGCATATGGTTGCATCTAAACAACTGGCTGTTTATAGACTGAACCTTATGCAGCTAGTCTGGTCTTCTCAACTCAAATAGATAAGCAGGAAACAAACTCCACTCAAATGGGACATAGTTTGGCTTCATTTGATGAATTTGTAATGCATTTGCATTACACATTTATCCCAAACATCTCAATAATTTTCAAAAGTTTTTACTAGATTTCGTTAATTTTCAAAGGATAACACAAAACAATGAAAACAAAAATAGAGCAAAATTAAATGGAGTTTGTCACAAGTGTTGAACCATTTATGTAGCTAAAAGACTTCAGTGTTTCTGATACTTAAAATGGATGTGTGGTGTGTGACTTTGTCTAGTCCCTTAACCTCCTTAAGCCTCAATTTTCTTTGCTATAAAATGGGGATATTACCAAACTCAAAGACATCCCAAACTTGACATATCCAATATTATTAGGAGCACTGAGTCCATCTTTCTCTCTCTCCCCCCTGCCCCCTGCTTTTTCCCCTCTCTCCTCTCCTCTACTCCTTTCCTTCCCACCTTCCTTACAACCTCCTTGTGTCCTGGCACATACAGGAACTCAATGAAAATAACTTTTGCCCCACAAAACAATTTAATAAGACTGAATGGCCCAGAGGGAGACAAGCACAGGTATACCTTAATTTATTGTGCTGTCCTTTATTGTACTTCACAGGTATGGTGTTTTTCTTTACCCATTGAAGGGTTTGCTCAACCCTTCATTGAGCAAATTTGTAGGCACTTTCTATCCAACAGCATGTGCTCACTGTGTATCTCTGTGTCTCATTCTGGTAATTCTGGCAATATTTCAAACTTTTTCATAGTTTTTTTTATGAGTTATGGTGATCTATGATAAGTGGTATTTTTGCTTTTATTATTATTTTTAACTGACATAATAATTGTACATATTTATTGGGTGCAGTGGAATATTTTGATAAATGTATAATATACAATGTGTAGCAATCAAATCAGGGTAATTACCATATCCAGCAACTCAAACATTTATCATTTAATTGAGTTGGGAACATATTACTATTGTAATTGTTTTGGGGCACCATGAACCATAGCCACATAAGACAGGAAACTTAACTGATAAATGTGCTTTCTGACTGCTCCATTAAGCAGCCATTCCCAGTCTCTCTCCCTCTTCTCAGGTCTCCCTATTCTCTGAGAACAAAAAATATTGAAATTAGATGAACTAATAAGCCTGCAATGGCCTCAAAATGTTCAAGTGAAAAGGAGAGTCACACATCTCTCACTTTAAATCAAAAGCTGTACCCCTATAAACAACAAACAATAAAAAAAAAAAAAAGCCAGAAATGACTATGCCTAGTGAGAAACGCATGTAGAAAGTAAAGATAGGCTAAAAGCTAGGCCTGTTGTACCAAATAGCCAAATTGTGTATGCAAAGGAAAAGTTCTGGAAGGAAATTAAAAGTGCTACTCTAGTGAATACACAAATGATAAAGTGGATCAGCCTTGTTACTGATATGGAGAAAGTTTTAGTGGTCTGGACACAAGATCAAGCCAGCCACAACATTCCTTTACACCAAAACCTAATCCAGAGCAAGACTCTAACTATCTTCAATCCCAGGAAGGCTGAGAAAGGTTAGGAAACTGCAGAAGAAATGTGAAGCTAGCAGAGGTTGGTTCACAAAGTTTAAGGAAAGAAGCCATCTCCGTAACATGAAAGTGTTAGGTAAAGTAGCAAGTGCCGATTGATGGAGAAGTTGCAGTGAGTTATTCAAATGATCAAGCTAAGATAATTGATGAAGATGGCTACACTAATCAACACATTCTTAATGCAGATGAAACATCCTTCTATCAGAAGAAAATGCCATCTAGGACTTTCATACCTGCAGAGGACAAGCCAATGCCTGGTTTCAAAGCTTCAAAGGACAAGCTAATTCTCTTGTTAGGGGCCAATGCAGCTCATGGCTTTAAGTTGAAGCCAATAGTCACCATTCTGAAAAGCCTAGAGCCCTTAAGAACTATGCTAAATCTACAGTGCCTGTTCTCTAGAAATGGAAAAACGAAGCCTAGATAATGGCACATCTGTTTATAGCATGGGTTACAGAATATTTTAGCCCACTCTTGAAACTACTACTCAGAAAAAAAAAATTCTTTTCAAAATATTGACAATGTACCTGGTCACCCAAGAGCTCTGATGGAAATGTACATGTACAAGGAGATTGATGTTGTCTTTATGCCTGCTTCATCCACTTTGTATCCCATGGATCAAAGCATAATTTTGACTTTCAAGTCTTATTATTTCAGAAATACATTTCCTAAGGCTATAGTTGCCATACATACTGATTCCTTTGGTGGTTTTGGGCAAAGTAAATTGAAAACCTTCTGGAAAGGATTCACCATTCTAGATGAAATTAAGAACATTTGTGATTCATGAGAAAATACCAACATTAACAGGAGTTTGGAAGAAGTTGATTCCAACCCTCATGGATGACTTTGAGAGCTTCAAGACATCAGTGGAGGAAGTCACTACAGATGTGGTGGAAAGAGCAAGAAAACTAGGGTTAGAAGTAGAGCATGAAGATGTGCCCGAACTCCTACAATTTCATGATAAATCTTGAAGGGATAAGGAGTTGCTTTTTATGGATGAACAAAGAAAGTGGTTTCTTGAGATGGAATATATTTCCGGTAAAGGTGCTGTGAATATTGTTGAAATTTCAACAAAGAATTTAGAATATTATCTAAACCTAGTTGTTAAAGCAGCAACATGGTTAGAGAAGATTGACTCCAATTTTGAAAGCAGTTCTACCATAGGTAAAATGCTATCTATCAGCATTGCATGCTACAGAGAAATCTTTTGTGAAAGGAAGAGTCAATCAATGTGGCAACTTCATTTTTATCTTATTTTAAGGAACTGAGAGACAGCTACACCCCCTCTTCACAACCAATATCCTGATCAGTCAGCAGCCATCAACAATGAGGCAAGACCCTCTACCAAATTATGACTTGTGAAGGCTTAGATGATTCTTTGCCTTTTTTCGCAATAAAGCATTTTTAATTAAGGTATGTACATTATTTTTTCTTAGACATAATACTATTGTACACTTAGTAGACCATAGAAAAGTTTCCACATAAGTTTTACATTTCAAATAATACTTTGGCAGGTCTAGAATTAAGACACAGTATTAGTTCAAGAAAAATAAGCTCCTTTAGAAATGTCACTATGTTCAGATTATTGACCTCAACCTGCTGTGAGGCCCAAAGTATTCAGCAAGATTTTTTCAGGGACCTGAACAGCACATTTTTATTGGTAATGAGACAAAAGATTATCCAGAGCTCATATGGGAAGGTTTAGTGGCCAGGTCTATATCCCTCTAACATTCTAGTGATGCGTAGCACAGATGGTGAGTTATGTTGATGGATGAAGTTGTCTCAGTAACAGAGTTGTCTTAGTCCTGCCAAACACTTTTGTTGAATAACCTATTAAACATGGCTGACCCATGGCAGATGGAAATATTTATATGTAACTACAACTGTTATATGTGGGACCCTTTAGCAAGTTCTGAATACAGTCTCTTTTCTCATAGTTTTGACTTCCGCTTCCACTGATCCATTCATACAAGTTTGACTCAGAGAAGAGGGTAAGAAGAGAGAATATATGCAAATAAAATAACATGAAAATACTAAGAGGAGTTATAGGTTGAACTAAATAAGAATTTTTAGGAGGTGACATTGATATAAAATGCTAATAAAAACTAAAATTCAAATTCAAATTATATAGGATTGCTTTTTATAGGGTCTAAGTAGAACCAGTGGTTTGCTGTCAGATGATAACTTCTCCCCTGTTTCTACTCTACAGGAGACAGGTGAGTAAAACAACTATTAAATTTTGCTTTTTGGTTCCATATCACATATCAATACTTATTGAGTCTTAGAGTTCTTGTCTATAAAATGGAGATTATGGTAATCCTAGCACTCTGGGAGGCTGAGGCGGGCGGATCGTTCTGAGCTCAGGAGTTCGAGACCAGCCTGAGCAAGAGCGAGACCCCGTCTCTACCAAAAATACAAAGAAATTAACTGGACAGCTAAAAATACATATATAGAAAAAAATTAGTCGGGCATGGTGGCGCATGCCTGTAGTCCCAGCTACTCGGGAGGCTGAGACAGTAGGATTGCTCAAGCCCAGGAGTTTGAGGTTGCTGTGAGCTAGGCTGACGCCACGGCACTCGCCTCAGGCGAGAGAGACTCTGCCTCAAAAAAAATGGAGATTATGGTCATACCCAATAAGCAGATAAGCAGGTCGTTCTTTTTTTTTTTTTTTTTTTTTTGAGACAGAGTCTCACCCTATTGCCTGGACTAGAGTGCTGTGGCATCAGCTCACAGCAAAGCAGGTTGTTTTTAGATGTGTTTTTTAAATAACACTTGTTGCCTTCTATCTAATGTATCCATAAGTTCCACAAAGGCGATAACCATGGTGTTTTGTTCATTGACGTATTCTAAGCACTTTATCACATGGTAGATACTCAATGTCTGTCAGATGAATGATTAAATGAAACAGTGCATGGAAAGTGCTTAGCATAGTAATTGGCACAAAGAATTTGATAAATGGTCCTCTAAATGGTTTCAATAAATGGTTTTATTAATACCCACAATACCATCTCACTAAAACAGTTGAAAAATGTAGGGATATTTCAAAGAGAAGTTGGAGGGTACTGAGGACCATACTGTTGTTTCCATATATTTGAAACAGTATCACATGTTACTTTCAAAGAAAAGTTTCAAAGAGGTGGAAACTACAGGGAGATACTTTTAAAATTGAGCATAAGGAAGACCTTTCTAAGAAAATTGCTTAAAAATGAAATGTGCTCAAATAAATGGTGATTATATAGTCTATTAATAAAGGGATAAACAATCCAATTAGAAGTTATAAATTTATTATTCTACAAATTAAATGATTTGGAGAGGACTCCTCTGTGTTTAGTATATACAGAATACATTTCAAAATATATAAAATATTGAATTTTGGCTTTGTGGTACTGTTGGCAATAAAATCCTGAATGGAAAATGGCAAATATAGTAAGTACCTATCTATTTTCTTTGTGTATATGTGATCAAAGAACATTTTTTTTTTTTGACAGTTAAACCATATGTCTGAAAAACAAGTGCTGTTGATTTTTTTACTAATGTTGGCAACAACAGCAGACAGGAGCGATAGGATCCTTTATCCCCTATCAGAAAATCAGGACTGTTTAAAGTCAGCTTTTTTCTTCCCTGTTCTTTTTGCCCCAGTAGTAACACTGCGTTTTGGAATACAGTATAAGAATATTGGCTGTGTGCATGTTTGTGGGTTGTATGAAACTAAGTGGTGCATCACTCCTGCCAACTAGGCATGATTTTTGACAAAATGTATGGCATCAATAAAAAAGAAATCTCACCCAATATAATTTTTTGAAGGAAGCGTATCCTCATACCAAAATAGCCCCATCAATCTATTGACATCAGATCAGACAGAAAAAAGAATTAGGTATATACAATGGCGTCATAAAATGTATCCACACTGAAGCTAAGTCTAATCACGAAAGGTCAGTTAAGCATTTGGTAAACAAAGAAAGTATGTTTTCTTTAATGAGCCATGAAAAGTTAATAACAAGTGAGTTTGCTTTCTAATTTGGACAGAAGTATTGAGAAATATGCAGTGGTTTCTAAGGATTTTACTATTCTTCAAATTGGCTGCCTGTTGAAAAAAGATATGTGTTAGGTGATAACTTTTTAAAGGTATGGAATGGAATCTTCCCTACCGCTGACAATCCATGTTACCACGTCAGGAATGAACTTTATTTACACATTTAAAGCTGTGGTGTTGTCCTAATGGTTGTGATAGTTAATTTTGTGTGGCAACTTGCCTGGGCCATGGGCGCCCAAACATTTTACCAAACATTATTCTACCTGTGTCCATGAAGGTGTTTCTGGATGAGATTACCATTTGAATCAGTAGGCTAAGTAAAGCAGATCACTCTCTCTAACATGGGTGGGCCTCAACCAAACAATTGTAGACATGTATAGAGCAAAAAGGCTGAGTAAGAGGGAACATTTTTTGTTTGACTATATGAAATGGGACGTTGGTCTTTTCCAGCCTTCATACTTGGACTGAAACATTGCCTCTTCTTGGATTGCAAACCTACTGGCTTTCAGACTGGAACTTAAGACTATCAGTTCTCAAGCATTTGAACTTGGACTGGGACTACATGTTGACTCTTCTGGGTCACTAGCTTGCTAACTACAGATCTTTGGACTTCTCAGCCTCCTTAACCACATGAAACAATTCCTTATAATAAATGTCATATATACCTATATATGTGTGTGTGTGTATATACACATATGTATACTTTATATTACATATATGTATAAATTTTTGGTTTTGTTTCTCTAGAGAACTTGACTAATATACTGATTCAGCAATATTAGTAGGGAATGGGCTGAGTTGTGCTGATGAATTATCCTGTTAATTAAAGTCAATCCCTACAGAAGCTAATATTTTAGTGACTCACCTGGAAACAGCAAAGGTGATCAGGCAAGGTAACAATGCTTTATAATATAACATAATAAAGCAATTTTTCAATCCCTAAAAATTAGTTCTGAAAGCAATTCCTCACTTTAAAAAAAAAATTAGAGACAGGGTCTTGCTGTATTATTGTCTAGGCGAGGGTGGAGTGCAAGGGCACATTCACAGCTCACTGCAACCTTGAACTCCTCGGCTCAAGTCATCCTCCTGCCTCAATGTCCCAAAGCTCTGGGATTACAGGATGAGCCACCACACCTAGCACAATTCCTCACTTTCAAACCCAAATTCTATGATTCGACCAAACTTATGTAATCATTCTCAAAATCAATTTCGAAAGCAGCTGCAACTTTGATACATGTTTACTTCCCAAGAGAATTACTCAAGAATTTAAGAATCCATCTCATTTCCTTACAGTCATTTTCTGAAGACTTAAGGACACATCATTTTCATGTTAGGATTCCTGTTATAATCATTTATCAGCACAGGGCATATCTACTTATTTTCCATGATTTTCTCCAGGCACCAGTACTTATGATATTTCAGCTCTATTTCCAATGCACAGATTAAGGTTCCAAAGCATCTGTCCTTTTATGCCAAAAAGATACTCTCTGATGCTGCCAAATTGCCTGGTATTAACTCCATGTTAATTTTTTGGTCATCACTCACCTGCCCAGAAGCAGAAATTCTCCTGCTAGACCCAGGCGCCTCATGGCCATCAGCAGGCCTCTCACCGTCATACCCTCACAGAAGCAGGCCACCACCCGGGCCTTGGGCAGGTGACTTGTGAGCTTCTTCAACAGCTTATCGAAGCTCTGCTCCCCTGCGTTGCTGTAGATTTTATAAGAGTGCGCGATGCAAATCCCCTCCTTTGCTGACATGTCTTTGAAAGCTTCCATCCCACTTTCTCCATAGTTGCCTGTGTGAAAATACAGACAAGCAGAGAGATAGTAAAATGAGAGTGTTGCTTTAATTGGGTATAATCAAAATGCAGAAGTGTTTGGAGCAAGAAAGTAACTTGATGGTATTGGAATTGGAACCTGAAGACCTGGATTTATGTTTTTTCTCTCTCACTGATTTGCTCATTTTGAGCAAAGTACAACTGAATTCATTATACATATATGCATTGATCTTTTATATTTTACCTGAGATGGTGAAAATAACATAAAAAGTGCAAGCAATTCGCCTCCCCTTTTTTGATTCAAAAAAGGTCAAATTCTAATTGTAAGATGATGGAAGATATTTATTTACTTTATTTGTTTTCATTCTATCTAGCTTCCCTTTGCTTCTCATCATATGATCATTTCACCCCACTAATTGAGATTTTTGTGTTTAAAGACATAGTACAAATAATACATATAGTATTGATGTTGCCATAAATAAATCTTATAAGGTATTATATTTCAAATATAATAGTCTGTATATTACATATTAATAATCGAGAAAATCTACAATTTGGTCCCAACTGAAAAACTCAGATCCCTGATTGAGATTTACTCTTATCACAAACAAATGTGTAAGCTTATGAAAGACATTTAAAGTTTCATTCTATACAATCACAACCAGATGGAAGTTAGTGATAGGGATGAATAATTCCAAGGCCCTTCGCAAAACTTAAGGGTTAAGGATTAATGCTATTCTTTTAAAATTAATGAAAAATGGGGATTAATATTGACGATCAACTATATGCCAGAAAGTGTAGCAGGACCTTTATATATGTGATCTCATTTAACTCTCACAATGATATATTGTGGTAGCTATTATGACCTCCATTCCATAGATAAGAAAGCAGATGATGCAGTTAGGTCCTCATTTACCAAGAGTTACATGAGCAATAAGTGGGAGGCTGAACTTCATTCACAGATATACTGGTTCAGGTTCTCTCTCTACATTTTTATGGCTGACTCTTAGGAGTCTCAGAATCCTAATTATATCTGCATTTCTCTTTCCAATTTAAAGGTCATGATGCTTCAATTTTAGATATTTTTGGAGCAAGTTAAGGTTATATAAATCAGACAAGATTCATATTCTGAGTTTTCAGAAGATTAGGTGGGTGAGGGGGATTGCTTTGTAGAATACAAGAGACTGTTACAAGAAAATCAACTAGACCTAGAATTTGAATTGCAACAGGAGGAATAGATATCAAATAACTAAGGAACACCAGGCATTCAATTGTATAGGGTTTGCTATATGCCATTAAATAGAAACAACTTGTACATAACTACATGTGTATAACAGTGTAATTTTTGGAAAGTCAGTTCATACATATTAGCTCAATGCTCCCCACAACAACTCTGTGATAAAGGTTAATATTATCTCCCCCTCATAGCTGATAACACTGAAGTTCAAGTATAGCTAGTAGGTGGCAGAGTCTTGGTTTGAACATGTATCTCCTATTCCTGCCCCTATGTGTGCTCTACTCTGCCACAGGTGCCTTGCCATAAATGAGATCCTTAAACTCTGGGAGTAGATTTTTGTGAAGCTTTATATTCATGGACAAACTGTAAAGGGCAAAGCAGAGCAAGCCAGCTTGAGTCCTAGCCAAAAACAGTGCTGGACTGGCTGCATCTTTTTGCTTCTTCTCTGCAATTAGAAGCAATAAGAAGCATCTGTGATGATGGCAGGTGGACAATCTAGTTATTTTGCAATTAACAAAGTTTAAGGGGCACTTTTGGAAAAATGTGCCAAGGGGCCTAAATTGCTAGTTGTACATTTATCTGATTATTATTCTTTGATTTATTTTTATTCAACTCTGTTTTTCAACAGACTGTCTTACACTTACTGTTTTGTTTTAATATTGAGGCATTTGCATAAATAATTTGAAATTAGATACAGTGATTGTGATGGGAATAGTGAAACCTCTCAATACAGTCATAGTTAAATAAGAAAAAATACCCGACAAATTCATATTCTTTAGCCCCTCTCCTAACAACTTAGTTTTAACATCATTTTTGTTTGTACAGCATGCTATATAAAAGCACCTTGAAATAGTGGAGAGAACTTTGCTATTAAAGAAACCTGAGTTCAAATTCAGTTTGGATGGTGTCTTTAATCTCAGCTTTCTCACCTGAAAATAGGAGATGACACTGATTAATATTTGGATATTTTGTATATTATATTTAATGTATATAAAGTATCTGGTAGGTTGGCTAAGCCTAATTAATTGCACCTACTGATATTATAAAGAATATTCTAGACAGGGTTCAGCTACTCTCTCTGGGGGCACCCAAAACAAATAGTGGAGCAAATGGCATTGCAACTGAACATTAGAGAAAAGAATAAGCTTAAACTAGCAGAAGGAAGTATAATTTTCTCAGAGCAAAGCCCATGAAGTACTTTTTATTTATTTTTTTGTTTGTTTCACCCCACTTTGTCCAACCAAAGCAGTACTCTTTAAAATTAAAATAGGGCCAGGCATGGTGGCTCACACCTGCAATCCTAGCACTCTGGGAGGAGGATCGCCTGAGATCAGGAGTTCGAGACCAGCCTGAGCAAGAGAGAGACCCCATCTCTACTAAAAACAGAAAAAATTAGCCAGTCATGGTGGCATGTGCCTATAGTCCCAGCTACTAGGGAGGCCAAAGCAGAAGGATTGCTTGAGCCCAGGAGTGTGAGGTTGCTGTGAGCTAGGCTGACGCCATGGCACTCTCTTCCAGGCAATGGAGCAAGACTCTGTCTCAAAATTAAATTAAAATAGGCAGGGGGTATATGGAAAATTTCCACTCAATTTTTCAGCAAACCTCAAACTGCTCTAAAAAGAAAATCTATTTAAAATTAATTAAAATAGGAAATGGATATATGTAACATGAAAATTTTGCAGAATAATAATTTTGATTTAACAAAAGAAATCCATTGTAATCTGGGCATTACAAATATGAATATATATTCCAATGAAATGGGAAAGCCTGAAGTGTTGAGATTCTCAGTAGTTTATATAAACTCTGTACTCTAGAATTATACATTTAGAAATTATGAAGAAACTATACCCCAAAAATGTCTGTAGGCTTTTTGAGGATAAAACAGTCTTCAACTAACATATAGAATGAGGAAAAAGATGAGGAAGCAAATATTTCTTTTTCCAATAGTGAATGAAGTCATTGAGAAAGAAAGTCGTGGTGTAAAATATGAATCTAGCATGTGGCTTCATTTTAAGCAACTAGCAGAAATAAGAAAGAATCAATAGAACATTCTTCTTTAGGTAGAAAAAGGTATATAACTTGAAATTATGAGAGAAAAATGTAATCATAGCCCTAGGACTACTATTTATAGTCAGTGACGCAAATATCAATTATTGATTTTCAACTTTAAAAATCCACCTGTAGCAACGTGTAAAAGTCCTTATGCAATAGGATATATCTGTTATTAACCTTTACAGTGACAATTAAAGAGAAAGATGACAGAGGCTGAGAGGTGGAAATAGGGAGAGCTGATGGGAAGAGAAAGGGCACTAAAGTCTTCCACTCATAGAGGAGGTCAAGATATATAGAAAACAAAATATATGTAATTAATGGAATTACCTGAAGCTAAAAAAATCAGAAGGTAGTTAAGCTAATGGAAGACTCATATTAAGAGGAGAAATGAGATGATATATAAGGTAAGAGAGAATGTCTATAGTCATTGAAATGTTAAGCATTTTTTTTAAAAACGAGTAGGCACGTATTCATAATACTTAGAGATATGGAGGTGAAAACAAGGGGGAAAAGCTAAAATTTCTTTTCACTTCCAGCCTTTCTACCTTATTTGATTTTGAAAAATAGGAAAGTACAAATTTGATGAAAAAAGTTTAAAATAGCATACTTTAAAAGTCATTGAGAGAGAAAAGTAGATGCTGATAATTTTAAATGTAATTGACTTTACTTCTCTCTTCTCCCATAATATAAAATGTCTTTACTGCTCTCTGTGTTTACCTTCAAGACATGAAAATTATTATTATTATTTTTAAACTTAAAAAGTTCATTGTAAATTGACAAATTATAATAGTACCTATTTATAGAGTACTAAGTGATGTTATGATATATGTATAGAATGTGAAATGATTAAACAAAGCTAATTAACATATCCATCCCCTCAAATACTTATCATTTTTTATGGTGAGAATGCTTGAAATTTACTATCTTATTAGCAATTTTGAAATATACAATACATTATTATTAACTATAGTCAATAGATCTCAAAAAACTTATTTCTCCTAACTGAAACCTTGTACCCTTTGACTAATGTCTCTCCACTCTTCCCACCCCTAGCCTCTGATAATCACCATTCTACTCTCTACTTCTGTGAGTTTGATTGGGTTTGTTTTAGGGAACCCTGTTATGCTGTTGGTGGAAATGTAAAATAGTACAGCCATTATGGAAAACTGGAGGTTTCTCAAAAAACTAAAAATAGAATTATCATATGATCCAGCAATCTTACTTCTGGGTATATTTCCAGAGGATTTTATCTGCATTCCCATGTTCATGGCAGCATTATTGACAGTTGCCAAGTTATGAATTCAACCTAAGTGGCCCAACAGTGGATGAATGGATAAAGAAATGTGGTGTGTGTGTGTGTGTGTGTGTGTGTGTGTGTGTGTGTGTGTGTCCTTCCATTTGGAATACTTTTTCTTCATTTTCCCATGTTGAAACCTTACCCATTCTTTCTGGTCCAGTTAAATCCCCCAGACTGTAAACTTCTTCAGGATGGAGACCACATCTCCCCGGTGCCACCAAGTGAATGCTTGTGGAACTAAACTTGACCTGCTCCACCATGCTTTTCAAAGATCCTTTCACTGGGGTAGTGTTACCTTACCTGCTAGCTATTCATTCAATAGATATTTATTAATTAAATGGTATGTAAAAGCATAACACTAGGCATATAACTTTAGACATGTACACATCTTAGCCTGTTGATGTATTTTATAATACTCACAAACATAATTTCTGTTGTTTATAATTGCTAAAAGAGTTTACAATTGTGGTTCCTTCACCTTTATGACAAGGCCAATCATATTCATGATTTATTTCATGTAGAGAAGTTGGTTAATAACACAAGCCACAATGTTAACATTTTTTCCTTAGGAAACATAACCCATTTCAAATAATATGATTTATCAGGGGATTTCTAAAATTGTCAGAATCAGATAATGAGTTATAGTGCTATTATACTGAATTAGGCTTAATTTAAAATATGTATTTTATATGTCACCTATTGCATGTATTTATTTATTATGTTTCAGATGTATTTACACACATCTGAAAGTATGCATTTACATACATACTTTCTAAAACTGTAGCCCCTTGAAGCTAGTGAATGCACATATTTACTATATATAATCATATAGTAGGTATTCAGGTATTTCTTAAACAGAAAAGTGATAGGTAAGAAGAAAAATTTTGAAAGAGTAAATGTATTTGTTCTAATACGATCATCAGGTGGATGCCAAAAGAACGTGTAAAATAAGTCCTTCAGAAAGTATTCACTTTAGTCAATACTAACTCACTTTTAAAATGAGTTCTATTGTTCCACAATAGAACTTTATTTTCCATATTAGTTGGTCAAAATTATCTTTTGCCAAAAAGTAAATTAAGATTCCCCATATAAACAGTTTTTTAAAAATTAAATTCCAAAATGGCTTTTACTATTAATATTCTGTTGCTACTATAAACACAGTGTATTTATTGTCAATTACCAGTAAAGAAAAGCACAGTCATTTCTCATGTGACTTGTGATATTAGCCTGGCAGGATCCCATCCCCTAAAAATATGTGTGAGCAGTGCCTAGTAACCACCTCCTGCCCTTTAATGGAGGCCAGAAATGTTTATCAAAGTGTCTTCGCACGAACTGCCCATATTGAGTGGTTGTGAGTTAAACTAGCAGTTAACTAAAATAACCAGGAGTAAGAAAATGACTGAGAGTCAAACATCTCTTCTCATTTTATTAATATCTTTTCTAAATATAGTCCTCTTTTTTTAAAAAAAAAATACATGTCTTTTCTCCATTACAGCCATGTGTACAACGAATATAGCATTTTAAATTTTACATTGCACTCATTCGTTTATTTTTATCCCCTGCTACTAGACTGTAAAGTTCTTCGAGGCAGATAGTTTTATCCTCACACAAATAACAACATGTATACCTACTTTATTGAATGGAAAGGAAGAAGAAAATTAAATGTCCCAAGGAATATTCCTAAACAGGGCTACAGAACTGGGACCTAGGTGTTTAGGATGCTAGACATGATTAAAGTGAAAGTTTTAAAACCAAAGGTTATCATCTACCTGTACCTTCATCAAGGTTCTATGAATTATTATAAATGGCATGGCTATGAAAACCTTTGTTAACAAACAGATTTCCAAGTTTTGGCCAATGGCCCAATTATTTATAATCCTATCTTGGAATCTTTCTATAACACAGCCCATATAGTATAGAATTAAGCTGAGAAAGGGCAATACTGGATCTCATCCAGGGTTATTGGAAGTACTAGAAGGATCTCATTTAGCAAATTCACTTTAGGTATTACTCTAGGAATGAATTATATAAGCAGCTTTGAGCAATACTCCAATACAATAGTGAATTCAGCAGAAAAAAAAACTGCTAGTAGAACATAATTATTTATGCAGTTACCATATATAAGTTGTAAGTAATATGCTATAACTATGCATAACTAAACTTACAGATTTTTAAATGTATGTATAAAATATAATTTATCGGAATACTAATCAAGTCTACTGGATATTGTCATAAAAGTGCGTGCCAAGTGGTTGGCTGAGTGGTATGCTAAGTTGATGAACTTCCTTTCTAGCTATCAAGTGTGGGGCTGGATAAATAAGTGTGCTCTTAGGAACAAAAGTATAAGCTGACCGTACAAATTCATATATGGCAGAGGCTAGGAAATCAAATAAAAAAAATACACAACAGTTATCATCACTTCCATACATGTTGAGGACAAAAAGTTTGAATGTCATCTCTGGTTTCTGCTGTAGGATCCTAAACCCTGGAATAAAAAATTATGATATCTGCTCTCTGCAGTAACTCCAGTTCATATAATTTGGTTGAATGAACTGATATAGACAAAACTGAAAGAGAACTAAATTTGGAAAAAAAAATATCAAGTTTTAGAAATTTTATTTTTAAATTTCTGTGAAGTAGCCAAGTAGAAATGCCAACTAGGAAATTAAATAAGGACATTCTGGCTCAGAGAATAGAAGTCTGAGTTGGAACTATTTGCAACTCATCAGAATATGGGATAACGGCAATAAGAGATGAAAGTGAAGGATATGAAGAGAAAAGAGGTCTGAGTTATATCATAAAGAATCCAAACATTTGTGCATTAATTGAGAAGAAAAAGCTGACAAAGATGATGGAGAAGAAGAGAAACCAAGACAGTGAATTCTTATGGATATCAAGAGAACAAAGTGCTTTAACTTTCTTTTGTACATGAACTGTGTTGAATATTAAAGTAAGTTGTACAAAAAAAAATCCACTACTTTTGGCAGCATAGTAGAAGTCCTATAGGAGTAGGCTTATGTGAATGGGGGTAAAAGAGTGAAGACATGTATTTACGCAACTTCTCTGAGACACTTAGTGGTGAAAAGGGGCCAAGAGGTATGGTGGTAATTGAAAGAGATTGTGGAAATCCAAGGGGAGGTTTTTTGTTCATTTTTAGATGGGGATGCCTTAGGTAAAGTGCTTAGCCCAGAGCATAGCACAGAGTAAGCACTCAGTGCAGGTTTTTATCATAGCTTTTATCATATTCTATCATCGTTGCAATCATCACTATCAACTACATTTATTTAAATCCAGTGAAATTATTTGGTAAAAGGCTAATAATAATATGTACAAAATACTGCACTAGTCACTTCAAATACGTTATTATTATCAAAACCAACCAACTTTATGAGGCAGCTATTATTTCCCACATTTATAAATAAGATGTTGATGCTGAGAGAATTTGCCAAAGAATTTATGGCTAGTGAATGGAAGATCTGGAATTTCAATCCTTGTCTGTCAAATTTTAAAACCCATTCTCTTCTTCTACAGTTTATTGTTACTCTTAAGCCTCTGAGTGAGAATTGCTCAATTTTGTCCTGTCATTCTTCCAAAGGCACTTTTTCCACCTGCTGCTAAATGTTTCATTTGAATCTAATTCCAGATGCTACTAACTCAAATTCATGTCAACAAACATATATTATTTAACAAATAAATGTTTTGCCTAATTTCCAGAACGATTATGGAAATATATGATTTAGCACTAAATGATTCGATCCACATCGTTGCTGAAGAATTGATGTTTAAATATCAAAGACTTTCTACAAAATATACAATGCTTAATTATAGGTTTTCCATAGACAAAGGCTTATAAAAGAGGGCTCTTGGAAATAAGCATACCATATTATCTTTATTAGTCACTTAACTACATCATTGCTGGGGAGGGAGTAACTTCAGATGGACTAAAGGAAAAGACAAAAAAGTGATGTCAATATTAAAATTTTTGCAGTATTTTAAGTTTTTATTATTTTGTTAATATAGCTTAAGTTGATATTTGCAAAATGGAAAAATCACTGTATTAGTTTTCTTAAAAATATTGGAATCTTTGACTCATTTCTTTCTCTAGTTATTCTACCTAGAGGAATATAAAAAGCTATGACTGAGATTCCCTCTCTAACCCTACAGCATTCAACTTCTTTCTGCTTTCTTTATAAGCTGTCAGATTCACAGCTGAAGGCTGCAGTACTTGTCTCATTAAGAGTAATTCCATTTCCACAGAAAGGACAAAACTCTATATGGAACTATGTGTCAATGGGTTGGGTGGGTTGGTGAGTTTTTCATTGTGCCTCTGTTTTAGCTCACTAGTCACTTTTGATCCTCGATTCTAACGGGATCCAATGACAATGCAGAAATCTCCCATCACCAAGTGAAGGCAAAAAGTCCTCTGCAGCACAGCCAAGCTATTTAAGCTTGACAGCCTTTGCTGAAAATAAGTAGCTTCTTTGACAGCAGCTCCCTGTCCTGTCACCGCCTTCTCCAGTTTAGATCTGTGCTGTCTGGGTTCCGTGGTTGCCAGATTTCCTCTGGAAAGACTCAGTATCTCCCCTCAGTACTGAGAGGAAGAACTCACTTTGCATTTAAAAATGAATAAAAATAGTTAAAATACATGCAGCATGCAATGGCTGTGCTGTTGTTGTTGCCGAAGTCTGAACTTCATTCAGGAGTGCGTAACCATGCTGTGTTGAGCCCCTATGGCCTTGGAGACTCTCCTCTACAGTTTAGACCTGTGCTGTACAACACGGTCGTCACTGGCCACAGTTGGTTATTGAGCATGACATGTAGCTAGTCCAAATTGAGATGTTCTATCAGTGTAAAACACAAAATTTCAAAGACTTAGTATGAAAGAAAGAATGTAAGATATCCCATTAATGTTTTATATTGTGGATTACATATTGAAATGCTAAAGTTTGGATGTGTTAGATTAAATAAAATATATACCCAAAACTAATTTTATCCATTTATTTTTTACTTCTTCTTAAAATTACACAAATGACTAGCATTATATTTTATTAGAACAAACTGCTTTATTCATATGAAGAGATTTATATTCTTTACCTTTCAGGGTGGAATCCAAACTTTATGGCATCCAGACTTTTAAGATCTAGTGCCTAACCTTTTTCTCCAGTCTCACTGCTTGCCTTTTTCTTAGGTATAGCACATACCCCAGCCATACGAAAAAATATTTAAATCATACTTTTTTACATTTTTGAATTTTGCACAATCTCCTTTCTCCTGAAATACTCTTTTATTTAACTAATTCCTACTTATCTTTCAATACTCAGCTAAAAGTGACAGAATTCTCAAATAGATAGCTCTACTGTGCTCACCTCCACTCTAATGTCACAGGATTTTTTTCATATTTTATTGTATTTATTTATTCGACTCCCTAAGAGACTGTGAGAAAATTGGAAAAGGGGTTAATTACCCCTTTACCTCCAGAGCCTGGGTGACCTAAGTCTTTGCTGAATAAATTAATTATAGAAAATGAGCATCTAATTGTCATTAGTAAATTGCTATTGAGCATCTATTATATAATGACTAGCTGTGTATAGCAGCTGTGATATTGAAGCTATTCCACATTCACTGTGATCCAAAAGGACTAGGCTGGGCTAAGATAAGATATACTGTGAAGGACAGTGTTTCTAACCTGGTTCTCTCACTTATTACCTACATGGTCTTTGGGAAACTGCATAGCTTTTTTGTGAATTTGTCTCCTTGACTGTAAAATGATATGTACTCTAACGAGAGTGGGATTTCAGATCTGCCCCCTACATTGTTTTATTATAACAATTTAAAAACATTTTAGACATTTTCTTAATTTCTCTTATATGTGCTTATTCCAAATTTGATTTTTCATTTCTCAATATAAATTCTGGACCTTGTGAATAATTCCTGAGCTAAATTTGCTTTATAAATTTAAATATGTTTTAAGAATCAGAAATTCTATTTATTTAGACTTTATTGAAAAGGTATCTAGTAACATGTCTCTGGTAACACATGAAAAAATAGTCTTTACTGAAGTAACAAAACCCTGAAATTTGTTTAACTATTCTATATTAATTCATCTGTTCTACAGTATTTCCCAGATTTATATCAAGTATTATTAATAGTTGGTCTTTTGAGATATTCCACCCTTTATAAGGGCTGCTTACTTTGATAATTTTTTTAATGTACTCGTGTCAATTTGTTTAAAGAGCCCAACAACTGTAGTATATTTCCACCAGACACGAGATGTGCCTTTTTTCCATATATATCAAATGAAGGGAGGACAAAACTGACTAAATCTATTTCTAAAATAATTAAAATTTTTTGCTGATAATCATTGGAAATATGTGCAGTGCAGGGGAGGATGTACATTTCCTTGTAAATCAGATTTACTAGTGTTTTTACTTTTTTATACCAAAAATTACCCAAGAGTATCTGTTCTAAGATAATGGCAAAAACCACTGGCCTGAGATCAAAAAAGTTGTGATTTTAGTTGTCTTCTGGAAGGAGGCCCAATTTCAAACATTAGTATCACAATTCCAGTTTTGATATATAGAGAAAAGAAGGGGGTGAGTGGAGGAGGGCTGACCTAGCTCACTAGTTTCTTAATCTTGAACAGTGTCCATGGGTCCTAGATTCAGTGCCTTTAAGAGGAATAATTCCATCCCAGTGAATATCCAAGCATTTATTGAACTGGAAAAAAAAAAACCTTGAAAAACTAAGGGCAGTGGGGGGTAAGGTGCATAAATAAATAAGAAGCATGCCTGTTAATATATTAGTAAGCATATGGAGGGCCGATATAAGAACACACATGTATAAATACATACAGATATTCCCATATATGTATGTATGTATATAAAATAGAGATATGATGTATAATATATACATTCATACATACATACACACACACCACACACACATACACACACACGTGAGTATAACTACCATAATGGAGGGACAAAGTACTGGCTTGGATTCAGGTGGCAGAGTTCAAAGGAAGAAGGGCTTACTTCTAATTGGATGCATCAGGTGATAAAACTTGCATACTACTTCCTTTCACTAGTCCAGTTTTCCCCTTCATTTGTGTGTCTAGGTAATTTTAATTTTTATATTTGACATGGAAAATAACTTAGTCATGCCCTATTTCAAAGGACTGGTTTAGTCACGTGAGCAAGATGCTATTAAACTTTTCTTCTTCTGCCCACATGATGATGGGAAGTATCTTAGCCTGAGTTCTGCAATAAAACAGAGTTGAGGGAAATCAAGACTGAGACAGGGAAGAAGGGGAAGCTTATTCAAGGGTGGATTATTTGATTGCTCATCTTGCAGGACCATCTTTCAAATATTTGTATTTATATGTATGCATGTTTGTATTATAAATTTTACTGTTTATAAAATATATGCAGCACATAATTTCAAAATAGTAAGATACACAATGGTCTATATTGTTAATTCCCTATAGCCAATTAATTCTCAAAAAATGCTTTTATTGAATTTTTCCAAAATCTTGTGTCCATAGCCAACTCACAGTTAAAATTGACTAATCAGTGAAATTCTGACATGAATATTGACTAAAAATTTTATACATATCAATATTAGGATAAAAGTAAAACCTAATACTTTGGATGTCAGAACTTTGCTCATCAATCAATGGTGCAAGCAACTTTTTTTCTGAATATGAAAATGTCATCAAATTCTGAAAGATTCTTTGTAATGCATGTTATTCATAAGGTAATGGCACAGATGTGATATACTTTTAAGTTTAATCTGAATTGTTAACATCTTCTTTATTACTGCCTTAGATCTAAACAATAAAAAAATCATATCCTGATTTGTGCCAATTTCTGTGATGTTGGCACATCACAGACATCAACCATGACAAATTTCAAGCTACCAATGTGAGGGTGCTAAATGTGAAGTTAGGAGGTGATGCTTAGTTGTGTATCAACATATAATATATTGACCATATAGACATTATAAGCATAAATAGCCTAACAAGCATAGAAAACAGTAATATGATAAAATCAATAAGAATAATTTATTTTTAATTAAAATTTGCTGATATTCTCCTTTTGTTTTATTATAATTACTTAATTAGAGCTTATATAATTTAACTTTTAATAATGGCTGCGCTTAATTTAACAGCAGGTGCTTAAAAATGTAAGAATTCTCTTGTGAATGTCTCCATGGGCTAGTGCCAGCACAACCTGGACTATGCCAATAAAATAACCTAAGATTCTGGTGGTCAATGGTCTCTCATATTTTCAGTTACTCCATGATTTTGAAAGGACCACTGAGGTTTAACTGGCTGTAACAGAAACTCCATTTGTAAAAGGATGCAGTACAATAAAAGTGACAGTTTAATAGTGGAGAGTGGAAGATTATATCACTTCTGACTTAATGTACCAGGAAAATATCTGCTTATGAAGTAGAATTTAATTTGGGCCTTGCAGAAGGTGGATGTTGGCCTTCTACATGGAATAAACAGATCATGGGAAGGTTAAGGTAGGTAAGCACATGGTCAAATCCAGTCTCCCTACAGCAGAGGTTATATGCAGGAGGACCAGTAGGCTCGGATCACGATGGAGAGGCCCCAACTTGGTGCATAAAGAGGTGCAACAGAAGGGGTTTAAGAGGGCAAGTGACATGACCTAAATGTAGCTAACAAACAATGCAATGTCAATAATGGGATGACAGAGTAGAATGGTAGTCCAGAGGGGACATGAAACAGTATTGCAATTACAGAGGTTAGAAGTAATAAAGGCCTGATTTAGGATGCTGACAATGTAAATGAAGACATAACAATATGCAGGGCCACTTTGTAATATAGCTTGGTGGGGGTTGGCATTCCCATGGAATGCAAAGTGAATGATGGTCTTTGGGATTATGCTATAAGATCTTTAAAAAAAATAAAATGCTGACAAATTATTACTTCATGTGAGGTTGAATATGAGAAAAAAACAGGAAGCTTAGTTAGGAGATTAATGCAGGTTAGAAATGATGGTAACTTAGAAGAAAGTTCTGGAAGAGGAGACTACATCCTAAATGGAATATTCAGTATATGTCATATTTTGTCTTATGTATTTTGTCATAAGACCTTTCTATTAACTTTTTGGTGTCATGTCAGAGCACACTGTTTGCCCTTGCTGTGGACTGAACTGTGTGTCATCAAAAATTCCTTTTTTGAGGTCCTAAACTCCAGCACATAAGAATATGACTGTATTTGGAGATAGTGCCTTTAAAGAGATAATTAAGGCAAAAAAAAAAAAAAGTCATATGGGTGGGTCCTAATCCAATATAAATGATGTCCTTATAAGATATTAGGAGATGAACACACAGAGAAGGAAAACCACATGAGGAGACAGGGAAAAGATGGCCACCTAAAAGCCAAGGAGAGAGGCCCTTAGAGGGAACACACCCTACTGACACTGTGAGCTTGGATTTAATAGCTATAGAACAATGAGAACATACATTTCTGCTGTTTAAGAAACACCTAGTCTGTGGTTCTTTGTTGTGGCAGCTCGAGCTGAGTAATGTAGTTGTCTGTAGCTGACATTTTTACTGTTTTTTAAAAACTTCCAATCACAAAAGGTACCCAAATCCTTAGGCAAGATGAAATTAATATAATGTTGTTTTCACAAGGACTATGATAATTGGAAAGGACATTGGCCTTTGTCAGATATAGACTGAGGTTGATTCATACATCTGCAATTTCCTAGATAAATGACCCTAGAAGAGTTATTTAAATATCTCTGAGCTTCAGTTTCTTAAGTCAAACAGATACAGTAGGACAATCACCAGCCCAAGGTCTGGTACAGAATAGATACTCAACAAAAGTTAATTGCGTCTAAACTTGCTCGTAATTTCTTCTTCCTAATATGCAGTCATAAATAGATTCTAAGAGAATGGTTCTGAAGTTAGACTAAGTTTGAATTTCACTTGAATTAATCAAACCTGGTTTCAAATCCTGGCTCTACCACCTACGAGTTTGAATGCTTGGGCAAGCGACCTAATCTCTCTAAGCCCTTGTTTCCTCATCTATCAAATGTTCATAAGGTGGTTATAAGGATTAAATGTGACTTTGCATAGGAAATGCTTATGACAGAGCCTGAAAAATAAAAAAGGCTCAACAAGTGTTTTTATTATTAGTCACACACACTTTTATAAGTTCTTCTTTTTCTGTTAACTTCTTTGATGCTGGTATTTGCCACAACTGCCTATGACCCACTCCTCTTAATAGAAACCCTCTATTTGCCATGCTTCAGCTAACACCTATGACTTCCAATTTATATCTCCAGTTAGATACCTAGAAAATGTTAATTCAACTATTGGCAAGCATCCTTCCCAGAAATTTAAAACTAAAACTGCTCATTAGATATAGCGGTGCACTCAGTATTTAATAGTGTTGCTACAAAGTAACGACATTTTAAGGCTTCTTAAAAACATGATCCTTATCTCTGTTGCCTCTGTATGCACCTCACAAAGCAAATTAGAACAGACATAACCCCTGTCACTGGGTAACTTAATAGCTAAAGCATCTTGATTGGATTCACCCAGTGTTTTAATAAAATCACTCATGCTCCAATTCTCCTGTCCTCATTTTGCTGCTTATGAAATCCCAGGATAGTACCAAAGTGTGGGCTTTTTCACTCCGCTGCACTAATGTCTGCTGTTTTCTCCACATTCTAATACTTTAATCACACTTTTGGGACACCAGAATGCAGGAAATCATTTAGGATTACCTAACACGCAGCAATAGCAAGTCATTCTCTGAAGCATATGGAGGCTGCCAATGCAGTTTGTTTTCTCCCTTCACCTCAAGGTATCTTCTATTTTGCCCAAGCCTCCAGGGGCACTTCTGGCTGAGAAAAATATCCCTGAAACTGGAGTCCTGTTTCTAACTTTGCACTGAAAGGGTGAGTCAACTTTAGGAACATTCTGAGGATTCATGACTACCTTGGGGTATGAGTTCTTGAGCTTACACAGGTCAAATTAAAAGAACAATGCCTTCATGAAAAAGTGGAGGAATTAAGAGGTGGAGGGGTGGATCTGTCTATATTGGGCTTCTGGTAGTATTTGTTAGTTGCTCCTTTTACATCCCTGATTTTCACAACCTCATAAACAAATAAATTCTCCTTTTTAGTTAATTTTGATTTATATCGCTCACAATGATAGCATTGTGTTATTGTAATAGAAGTAAGAAACAAAGCAAAGAAGAAATAATTCCAAAGAAATGGTAGAACTCTAGTTAGGCCACAAAGGAAAGATAGAAAAGAAGAAATACTTCAGTAGATGAGAGATGATTCCAGATATGGGACAGAACCTTATACGGGGTGGGATAAGGGATATGGATATGAATCAGATTTTTCTGAATCATAGGGTCCATGTGGTAAAAGCACTATACTACAGAGAGGTCCCAAAGCCAGGCAGAGAGTTGTAACCTAACAATACAGCAGGTAGTAAAGCCAGTTTTTATCTCAAGCGTGAAAGTTATAGAATTAAAATAGTATTTAAAAATATTTTTCTGGCAGCTGTTTGTAAGGGTGACTGGACTCAAGAATATAGTGAGAGATAACCTGTAAGGAGCTACTGGAAGGAATCCAATTGTGAGATGACAAGAGCTTTAAATAGGACACAAACAACAGAAAAGGCAAAGATTTGATCGTAAAGGCACTTCTAAGAAGGAAACATGGTGTTTGGCATCATATTTTATTTAGGGTTAAGTAATACATAAAAAAAAAGGGTTAAGCATGATTCCATAGTTTCTAGTCTGACTGACTAACTAACAGATGTGGTAGCTGGACAGTGGAGCTAGTGTTTGGCAGGGAAGATGATATGTCCCTTTGTAGATACATGGATCATCACAAGAAATCTACATAAAGATGTTTTGGACTCACATGTTAATCTAATAATGTACCTCTCATGAGAGATTTGGGCAGGAAGGGATGATATGGTTGTCATGCATAGAGACAAGAGGTAAAACTGCAAAAATTAGTGAAGAGAAAGAATAGAGAGGTTATGTCAGACCTTTGCTCAGAGAAAAAAATAAATGGCAGAAAAATTTGTTTGCAAATGATAATGAAAATAGATATATCAATAACATCTAACATTATTGAGAGTCCAACTTTGGTAAACTTTTATACACATGGTCTCACTGAATGCTCAGAACAACCTGGTGACGTTGGTATCAAACATTATCCCCATTTCCCAGATGGGAAAACTGAAGCAGAGGGATTAAACAACTTGCTAAAGGTCACACAACTATTAAAGGGGCACAGAACAAGACCTTGAAGCCAGTTCTAATGTTAAAGCTTAGGAATTTATACACAAACCTGTGCTACATATTTAGAGGGTGAAAAGTGGTCACTAGAATTAGGAGATCCAAAATTGGTCTTTGGCATGCATCTAAGAAAGAAGATTCCAGGATGGAAAGGTTCTGTACAATATTAAATGAAAGCAAGGTGACTAAGACTGAAAGAAAGCTACCAGGCATGGTGGTTAGTGATCTGCAGCAGATTTGTCCGGCTGAAGCAGTAGAGCATAGATTAGACTTCCTAGTGCAAAGGTAGCATAAAGAATAGAAGGACACAAAGGATATTTATGGACTGAAAATTCTAGTATATAGAAGTGGAAGGAAGGAGGGAACTAATCTAAATCATATAATTCTACATTACAAAGAAGACACTAGCATACTAGCACAGCTTTCATCCATGTGATATTTTCACTCTTCAGAGTTATACAAAATGCTATGTACTAAAAGGAATTTATAGATGTTAAATGGAATTTCTATAATTTTAACCTAAATGACTTCAACTGCATTTTACTTGGCAAAGTACCTTGTCACCCTCTAACAACCATGAGAGAACAGTTAGAGATGATTATACCCTATATACAGATGAAGAAAATAAAGTTCAGAAGACTTCAGTAACTTAAAGGTCAAAAACCTAATAAATACTAGAAATGAAAACTACACTCCTGAAATTTATCAAGGAATTTTTTCCATTATATCACACAGAAACTGATAAATCCAATTATCATTTTCCTACTAGGAAAACCTAAATTTTCATTAGAGGAAAAAAGAGAAGAACAGAAAAGAAAAAATTAACATTATTTAGCATTGTCAGGGTATCCCTGGAAATTTTTGTGAGAATAATGACAGCTACATATTGCAGAAGATATCATATTATCATGTATGCAAAGAGTAATGAGAAATAAAATTAATAGCCAAGGAAGAAAGCATATCATCATATAGGAAACAATTTAAGAAAAATTATAATTCAGAGAAGTGATGCAAATCAAGAATAATTTAAAATTTAAATTTTATTAAAGTGAGTTTTCTAAAAGATAAATTCATAATAATATCAGGTGAGGCTATAATGTTTTATCCTTCAAAACCTCTATATTTTAGTCATTTTTGTTAAGGAAAAAGCAATAAAAATATGTAAATTGTGACATTAAAAATTCAAAAGGTAAATGTAGAATAGAGTTAAAGTATACAGATTTTTTTGTGTGTTTCTTTTTTTTTGAGATCAAAGTTAAGTTGTTATCAGTTTAAAATAACTTTTATAATTATAGGATGTTTTCTGTAAGTCTCATGGTAATCACAAAGCAAAAACCGATAATAGATACTCTAAAAAATAAAAAGCAAGGAGTCAAAATATATTACATGAGAAAATCACATTATCACAAAGGAAAACTTATAAAAGAAGAAGAAAGAAAAAAGGATCTACAAAATAACAACAAAACAACTAACAAAAAGGCAGTAGTAAACCCTTACCTATCAATGAAATTACCTCAACTGTAAAAGGATTAAATTCTCCAGCTAAAAACACAGAATAGCTGAATGGACAAAAAACCAAGAACTAACTATATGCTGCCTGCAACAGACTCACTTCACCTGTAAAGATATGCATAGACTGAAAATGAAGGGACGGGAAAAGGTATTCCATGCGAATGGAAAGCAAAAGAGAGCAGGAGTAGCTATACTTATATAAAATAGACTTTATGCCAAAAACCACAAAAAGAGACAAAGAAGGCCATTTTATAATGCCAAAGGGGTCAATACAGGAAGAGGATATAACAGTTACAAATATATATGCACCCAACATAGGAACACTTAAATATACAAAGAAAATATTAATAGACCTAAAGGGAAGTATAGACTGAATACAATAATGATAGGGGACTTCAACTCCCCATTTTCAGGAATAGACAGATAATCAACAATGAAACATCAGAGTTTAACCACACTCTAGACCAGGGGTGGGGAACCTGTGGCCTTAAGGCTACATGTGGCTTCTAGGTCCTTAAGTGTGGACTTTTGACAGAATCCAAATTTTACAGAACAATTTATTTTGTTCTCATTAATACATTTTTGTTCATCTTTTATATTTTTATTTTATTTTTTAAATGAATATATTTAAAATACCAAAGAATAAAATAAGTTTCAACAAAATAATCCTCCTAGATTGACTGGCACAATTAGGACATTAGTAAGCCATAAGGGCTAAATCGACAGCTGCTATACTCATGATTCAGTTCTAACTTCCCTCTCCTGACTGATGTCACTGCTGCACAGAGGCTGGTTGGTGAGAGTTGTTTTTTTTTTTTAATTGAGTACTTCCGGAGTTTACTTTTTTGTTTTCTAAAACTTAGTTGAAATATAGTGATATCGTCTCACAATATCCCATATTACTTTTTAATTTTCTTTCATAAAACATTGAAAAATACCTTTATTCTTAAGTCAATGAAATGCCTCGTCATGACATCACCTATTAAATAAAAGTCATTTAGCTGTTATGAAAATTTAAATCTATACACATTTTATGAAATCTCAGTCCCAAATTTATTGGTACAAATGGGATTATTCAACATATTGTATTGTACATTTCTATAAATAGGTTAACTGTGTCACTTTTCTATTTTAAAATGTATTTTATCCTTTGTTCTTTTAAAAATAAATACATGCATTTTCATTAATGGGAATTTTGTAAGTGAATTTGACTTGTGTTTATGATGTTTCTTTTAAGCACACAAGCAAAAATGTATGCTTTTTTGGTTCAGATATTGATTTTCACTTGCGCATTCTTTTTTTTCTTTTTTTCCCTCTCTTTTTTAAATTTTAGAATATTATGGGGATACAAACGCTTTGGTTACATACAGTGCTTTCGCACCACCTGAGTCAGAGCTACAAGTGCACCCTTCCCTCAGACAGCAGGCACCCCATGTGTTAGTGTGAATTTACCGATCTCTTCCTTCCCCCTCCCACCTGCCCAATCCCTGATGAATGTTACTTCCATATGTGCACATAAGTCTTGATTGATTAGTACCAATTTAATTGTAAGTACATGTGGTGTTTGTTTTTCCATTCTTGTGATACTTCACCTAGAAAAATGGGCTCCAGTTCCATCCAGGTTAATACAAGAGGTCTTAGTTCACCATTATTTTTGTTGCTGAGTAGTACTCCATGGTATACATATACCACATTTTATTAATCCACTCATGTATTTATGGGCACTTGGGTTGTTTCTACATCTTTGCAATTGCGAATTGTGCATGACCAAGTGGGCTTCATCACAGTGATGCAGGGATGGTTCAATATAGGCAAATCTATAAATGTAATTCACCACATAAATAAAAGTAGAAACAAAGACCATATGATTCTCTCAATAGACACAGAAAAAGCATTTGACAAAATTCAGCACCCTTTTATGATAAGAACACTTAACAAAATAGGCATAGATGGAACGGACCTCAAAATGATAAAAGCCATATATGATAAATCCACGGCCAACATCATACTGAACTGGGAAAAATTGAAAGCATTCCTGCTTAGAACTGGAACCAGACAAGGTTGCCCGCTATCACCACTTCTATTCAACATAGTGCTGGAAGTCCTAGCCAGAGCAATCAGACAAGAAAAGGAAATCAAGAGTATCCAAATGGGAGCAGCAGAGGTCAAACTATCGCTCTTTGCTGACGATATGATCTTATTTCTAGAAAATCCCAAAGAATCTACCAAGAGACTACTGATAAATAAATTTGGCAAAGTTTCCAGCTACAAAATCAATGCACACAAATCAGTAGCATTCATGTATGCCAACAGTCAAGCTGGTTGCCGAGAGTTTATGGGGGTCAAGTATGCCAGTCTGTTATCAACTTTTGACAATGGTACACTGTGTTTCTTTTTGCAGTGGAATGTGTGAATAGTTTCAGCTTGACAATAGTTTTTAATTCTGTCTGCTTAACAGCCCACCATGTTAAAGAAGATCAAGAGAACACTAAAGGAAGAAAATTTTTTAATGAGGATTGGGAACTGCAATATTATTTTATTTTTGCTAAAGATAAGATGATTTTCCTACTTTGTCATACTGCAATATCAACATTAATGAAATTCAATGTTCATAAGCATGTAACACTCATAAAGACCACAAATATTTTAAATTACAGGGAGAGGCATGAAATTTTATATTGCAGAAATCAAAAGATGAAAAGCAAAAGCAAAGACAATTCTTTCAAGCAGCAATAAGACTTAGAAATGATGTCACTGAAACAACTTATAAAGTAGCTTATATACTCAGGCACGACCACCACCAAAAGTACAGGGAAATATCTCTGATGAACATAAATGCAAAACACTTTTAAAAATACTAGAAAACCCAATCCAACAGCACACCAAAAAGATCATCCAACATCCTCAAGTGGGATTCATCCCAGAAAAGCAAGGAAGGATCAACATGTGCAAATCATTAAACCTGATACATTGCATTAACAGAATGAAGGACAAAAACCATATGGTCATCTCAATAGACACAGAAAAGTTAATTAATAAACTTCAGCGTTCCCTTATGATAAAAACTCTAAACAAATGAGGTAGAGAAGAAATGTACCTCAACATAATAAAGGCCATATACACCTAACATATGACTAATATCCTACTGAATGGGGAGAAGTTAAAAGCTTATTTTCTAAAATCTTGAACAAGACCAAATTGCTCACTTTTGTCACTTCTGTTCAACATAGTACAGAAGTGCTAGAAAGAACAATGAGGCAAGAGAAAGAGATGAAGGACATCCAAATTGGAAAGAAGGAAGCCAAATTGTCCTTGTTTGCAGACCATGTGATCTTACATATAGTAAACCCTACATAATCAACCAAAAGCTTTAAGAACTAATAAACAAATACAGTAAAATTTCAGGATGGAAAATCAATATACAAAAATCAGTAGTGTTTCTATACACCAACAGTGAACTACCTGAAAAAGAAGATAAGAAAGCAATCCCATTTACATGAGCAAATAAATAAATAAATAAATAAAATACCTAGAATAAATTTAAGCGAGGAGGTGAAAGATCTCTACAATGAAAACTATAAAACCAAATATTTCTTGAGTAAGACCTCAAAAACACAGGAAACCATAGCAAAAGATGGAATTATGCAATCACATCAAGCTAAAAAGCTTCTGCACAGCAAAGGAAACAATCAACAAAGTTAAGTTACATCCTACAAAATGCAAGAAAATATTTCCAAACTGCCTACCTGACAAGGGGTTAGTAATCAGAATATATAAGGAACTCAAACAATTCAGTGGGATAAAAAGCAATAATTCAATTTAAAAAAATGGACAAAAGATCTGAATAGACATTTCTGAAAAGAAGACTGACAAATACATGAAAAAATGTTCAACATAACTAATCATCAAAGAAATGCAAATCAAAACTACAATGAGATATCATCTCATCCCATTTATAAAAAAGGCTTTCATCAAAAAGACAAACAATAATGAATGCTGGCAAGGATATGGAGAAAGGGGAACCTGGCTACACTGTCAGTAGGAATGTAAATTAATGCAGTCACTATGGAGGACAGTATGAATGTTCCTCAAAAAACTAAAAATAAAACTACCATATGATCCAGCAATCCTACTGCTGGGTATATAACCTAAAGAAAGAAAAACAGTATATCAAAGAGATATCTACATTCCCATGCTTATTGCAGCACTATGCACAATAGCTAAGATATGGAATCAACATAAGTGTCCATCAATGGGTGAATGGATAAAGAAACTGTGGTACATATACACAATGGAATATTATTCGGCCACAAGAAAAAATGAAATCCTGTCATTTACAGCAACATAGATGGAACTGGAGGACATTATGTTAAGTGAAAAAAACCAGGCAGAGAAAGACAAATATCATATGTTCTCACTCATATGTGTAAGATAAATAAATAAATAAACTCATGGAGATAGAGTGTAGAATAATGATTGCCAGAGGCTAGGAAAAGTAATGTAGATTAGGTGAGGAAAGTGGGGATGGTTAATGGGCCCAAAAATACAGTTAGCTAGAACAAATAAGATCTAGTACTTGGTAGCACAATAGAATGACTACGCTTAACAGTAATTTATTGTATATTTTAAAATAACTGAAATAGTAGATTGGAATGTTCTTAATGCAAAGAAATGATAAATGTTTGAGGTGATGGATATCCCAATTACCATGATCTGAACATTACACATTGTATGTCTGTATCAAAATGTCACATATAGGCCGGGCGCAGTGGCTCACGCCTGTAATCCTAGCACTCTGGGAGGCCCAGGCGGGTGCATCGTTTGAGCTCAAGAGTTTGAGACCAGCCTGAGCCAGAGCAAGACCCCATCTCTGCTAAAAATAGAAAGAAATTATCTGGACAACTAAAAATATATATATAGAAAAAATTAGCCGGGCATTGTGGCACATGCCTGTAGTCCCAGCTACTTGGGAGGCTGAGGCAGGAGGATTGCTTGAGCCCTGGAGTTTGAGGTTGCTGTGAGCTAGGTTGACACCACGGCACTCTAGGCAGGGCAACAGAGCCAGACTCTGTCTCAAAAAAAAAAAAAAAAAAAACGCACATGTACCCCAGAATAAATACAACTATTATGTACCTATAATAATTAAAAATAAAAAAGAAAGAAATTAAAAAGGACAATAATAAATGGAAAGATATACTGTGTTCATGAGTCAAAGGAATTAACATTGCTAAAATGTCCATACCACCTAAGCAATCTACAGATTGAGTGCAATCCCTATCAAAATATCAATGACATTCTTCACAAAAATAGAAAAAAAATTCCTTTAATTTGTATAGAACCACAAAAACCTCTGAATAGCCAAAGCAATCTTGAATGATCAAACAAACAAATAAACAAACAAAAAAATGCTGGAGACATCACAATACCTGACTTTAAAATATAATACAAAGCAATAGTAACCAAAACTGCATGGTACTGGCATAAAAACAGATGCATAGACCAATGGAACAGAGAGCCTATAAATAATTCCATACATTTATAGCAGATTGATTTTTGACAAAGATGGCAGAACACATATTGGGGAAAGGTAAGTCTCTTCAGTAAATAGTGATTAGAAAACTGGTTATTCCCATGTGGAAGAATGACACTAGACCTCTGTCTCTCACCATATCAACTCAAAATGGATTAAAGATTTAAGTGTAAGACCTGAAATTATAAAACTGCTAGAAGAAAATATAAGGGAAATGCTTCATGGTATTGGTCTGAATTTTATGCTTTTGTAATAAGACCTCAAAAGTGTAGGCAAGAAAAGCAAAAATAGAGAAATAGGATTACAACAATCTAAAAAGCTTACATACAGCAAAGGAAACAATCAACAGAGTGAAGAGACAGCCTGCAGTATGGGAGAATATATTTGCAAACTATGCATCTGGTAAGGAGTTAAATTCCAGAATATACAGACATACCTTGGAGGTATTGTAGGATTGGGTTAAGACCATTGCAATAAAGGAAATTTTGCAATAAAATAAGCCACACAAAATTTTTGGTTTCCCAGTGCATATAAAAGTTATGTTTATACCATACTGTACTCTGTTAAGTGTGCAATACCATTATGTCTAAAAAATGTACATATTTTAATTTGAAAATACTTTATTGCTAAAAAATACTAAAAATGCTAAAAATTGCTAATGATCGTCTGTGCCTTCAGCAAGTCATAATCTTTTGGCTGGTGAAGTGTTTTGCCTCAATCCTAATGGCTGTTAGCTAATGTGGATGGTGATTGCTAATGGTTTGGGTGCCTGTGTCAATTTATTGAATTAAAACAACACTGAAGTTTAAGGCATTGATTGACTCTTCCTTTCGTGAAAGATTTCTATGTAGCCAGTGATACTGTTTGACAGCATTTTACCCACCACGTTAGAACTGCTTTCAATATTGGAATCAATACTCTCAAATCCTGCCATTGCTTTATTAACTAAGTTTATGTAATATATTAAATTCTTTGTTGTCATTTCATCTATGTTCAAAGCATATTTACTAAGAAAAGATTCCATCTCAAGAAACCATTTTCTTTGTTCATCCCTAAGAAGAAATTCCTCATCCATTTAAGATTTATCATGACATTGCAGCAATTCAGGCTTCACTTCAAATTCTAATTCTCTTATCCTTTCCACCGCATCTGCATCTGCAGTTGCTTCCTTTACCGTTGTCTTGAACCCCCCAAAATCATCCATGAGGATTGGAATCAACTTCTTCCAAACTCCTGTTAATGTTGATATTTTGACTTTCTCCCATGAAGCACAAATGTTCTTATTGGCATGTAGAATGATGAATCCTTTCCAGGAGGTTTTCAATTTACCTCACCTGGATCATCAGAGGAATCATTATCTAGGCAGCTATAGCCTTACAAAATGTATTTCTGAAATAAGACTTTAAAATCAAAATTAATCCTTGATCTATGGGCTGCAGAATGGATGTTGTCTTAGCAGGCATGAAAACAACATTAATCTCTTTGTGTATCTCCAATAGCATTCTTGAGTTACTAGGTGCATTTTCAATGATCAATAATGTATTTTCATTTATTTATTTATTTATTTATTTGAGACAGAGTCTCACTCTCTTGCCTGGGGCGAGTGCCGTGGCATCAGCCTAGCTCACAGCAACCTCAAACTCCTGGGCTCGAGCAATCCTACTATCTCAGCCTCCTGAGTAGCTGGGGCTACAGGCACGTGTCACCATGCCTGGCTAGTTTTTTTTCTATATATATTTTTAGCTGTCCAATTAATTTCTTTCTATTTTTGGTAGAGACGGGGTCTCGCTCTTGCTCAGGCTGGTCTCGAACTCCTGAGCTCAGGACGATCCGCCCACCTTGGCCTCCCAGAGTGCTAGGATTACAGGCATGAGCCACCGTGCCCAGCCTATTTTTTTAATTTTTAGAGATGGGCTCTTTCTCTGTTTCCCAGGCTATAGTACAGTGTAGTGATCATAGCTCACTGCAGCCTCAAACTCTGGAGCTCAAATGATCCTCCCATCTCACCCTCCCAAGGAGCTGGGACTACAGGTATGTGCCACCACACCTGGCTAATTGTTTTTGTTTTGTTTTGGTTTTTGGGGTCTTTTATCTTTTCAGAGACAAGGTCTTGCTATGTTGCCAAGACTTGTCTAAACTCCTGGCCTCAAGCTATTCTCCTGCCTCAGCCTCCTGAGCTAAAGCAGTAATATTTTGAAAGGCTCTCCTTTTCTGAGCAGTAGGTCTCAACAGTGGACTTCAAATTCAGTAAACCATGATATAAACAGACGTGCTGTCGTCCAGGCTTTGCAGTTTCATTTCTAGAGCACAGGAGGAGTAGATTTGGCATAATTCTTAAGGATCTTAGAATTTTCAGAACAATAAATGAGCATTGGCTTCAACTTAAAGTCACCAACTGCATTAGCCCCTAATGAAAGAGTTAACCTATCCTTTGAAGCTTAGAAGCCAGGCATTGATTTCTCCTCTGTAGCTATGAAAGTTCTAGATGGCATCTTCTTCCAATACAAGGCTACTTTTTCAACATTGAAAATGTGTTGCTTAATATAGCCACCTTCATCAATTATCTTAGGTAGATTTCCTGGATAAATTGCTACATATTCTCCATTAGTACTTGCTGCTTTACCTTGAACTTTCATGTCATAGAGATGGCTTCTTTACTCAAACCTCATGTACTAAACTCTGCTAGCTTTGAACATTTCTTCTGAAGCTTCTTCATCTTTCTCAGCCTTTCAGAGATTGAAAATAATTAGAACCTTGCTACGAATTAAACTTTGGTTTATGGGAATGTTATGGCTGGTTCGATCTTTTATCCAGACCACTAAAACTTTCTCCATATCTGCAACAAAGCTAACTGACTTTCTTATCATTTGTGTATTCGCTAGAGCAGCACTTTCAATTCCTTCAAGAACTTTTCCTTTGCATTCACAATTTGGCTATTTATCACAAGAGGTCCATTTTGACTTTTGACATATCTTCATCACTAAGCATGATCATTTCTAGCTTTTGACTTACAATTAAAGACTTGTGACTCTTCCTTTCACTTGAATACTTATAGGCCATTGGAGGGCTATTGATTGGTCTAATTTCAATATTGTTGTATCTTAGGGAATAGGGAGGCCCAAGAAGAGGCAGAGAGATAGGAGAATGGCTTGTTGGTGGAAGATGTGGTGTGTGTGTATACATAGAAAGGAATACAGTTCAGCCATAAAAAGGCAAAATTTTGACATTTGGAACAACATAGATGACCATGGAGGACAGTATGTTAAGTGAAAAAAGCCAAGCACATAAGATGAAATACCACATGCTTTCACTCATATGTGGAATTGAAAAAAGTTGAGCTTATATAGGTAGAGAGTAGAATAGTGGTTATCAGAAGCTGGGGAGAGTAGGAGAAAATGGTGGGTGAGGAGAGGTTGCCCACTTGTACAAAGTTAGATAGGAGGAATAAGTTCTGATTTTCTATGGCACAGTAGGGTAAATATAGTCAATAATAATGTATTATATACTTCCAAATAGCTAGAAAAAAGGATTTTCAATGTTCTAACCACAAAGAAATGACAGTATTTGAGGTGATAAATATACTAATTACCCTGATTTTATCATTACACAATGTATGTATGTATGGAGACATCACAGTGTATCCCATAAATATGTACAATCACTGTGTGTCAATTAAAACAAAATAAAACTTACTTCAAAAATTTTAGAAAGCTTCTGGAACTCATAAATGAGTTTTACAAGGTCACAAAATACAGCATCATTATACAAAATCAGTCTTATTCCTAAGTATTAGCAATAAGTAACTAGAATTCAAATTCTAAACAACAGTGTCATTTACAATAGTACTCCACACAAACTAAATATTACATATAAAATATATCCTAAAAAGATAATGTAGAATGTATATAATGAAATCTACAAATATGTATGAAAGAATTTAGTAAGACCTAAATAAATGGAGAGATACATAGTGTTCATGGATTAGAATCCTCAATATTGTTAGGGTATAATTTTTTCCCAATTTTATCCCTAGATTGCACATATTTCCCAACAAAATCCCAGCAGAAATTTTTGGAGATAGTGACAAGTTGATTTTAAAATTTATGTGGAAATGCAAAGGAACTAGGATAGCTAAAACAATAAAATAATAATAATAATGAGGAGGACATACACATAAATATATGTTAAGGCTATATATATAAATTTACACTAATTAAGACAGTATTGGTGAAATTATAGATGCATTGATCAGTGGAACAGAAAAGATTGTCTAGAAATAGGTCCATAGAAATATGGAATATTGCTGTTTGATATACGTGTAAAAGTAATTTAAAGGATGAAAAGTAGATTTTTTTAACAAATAGTGTTGGAACAATTGGGCATCCCTATGCAAATAAATGGACCTCTACCCAAACCTCATACCTTACTAAAACTTAACTCAACATTGGTAATAGATGTAAATGTAAAACCTAAATCTTAAAGAAATGGGAGAGTACCTTTGTAACTTTGCTAGAAAAATAATTCTTAGATATCATACAAAGACATGATTAATAAAATTACAACAAAATCTATATTTTGGACTTTATCAAAATTGTACACTTTTTCGCTGTGAAAGACATTCTCAGCATGTAAAGACAAGCCACAGACTGGGAGAAAATATTTAATAATCATAAATCTGACAAGGACTTGTACTGAAATATGGAAAGTACTCTCAAGACTCAACAATAAAAAAAAACCAAACAATTCAATTTTTAAAATATAGGGGAAATAATTTAATTCATAGTGCACCAAATAATATACATACATGCTAAATTAGTACATAAAAAGATGCTAAACATCATTAGTCATTAGAGGAATGAAAATTAAAAACAATGAGGTAATTTTACACAAGCATTAGAAAAACTAAACTAAAACAAAAAAACTGCATGTTGGCAAAGATGTGAAGCAAGGACAACTCTCATACATTGCCAGTAGAAATACAAAATGGTGCAGCCATTTGGGAAAGAGAAACATTTATCTGTTTCATTAAGCAGTTTATCATTAGCATACAGGCAGCTTATCATAAAGAAACATACCATATGACCCAGCAATCACACTTTAATTATTAATCCAAGAGAAATAACGATATGTGTCCACGGAAAATTTAAACAATGCTTATTTACACCAAGTATGTAAAATTGCCAAACTTGGAAATAGCACAACTGTTCCTCAATGGGTGAATTGTTAAACAGACTGTTAAGCAGAACACTGTGCACCAGATACAAATCCCAGAGATGATTCTAAATATTTCCACCCATTGCATTTTGGTCTTGGAGTCACCAAGAGAAACACAACACAGTCAAGCACTGGCCAGAACAACTCTTTACTTACATAGAGAAGAAACAGGGCAAGACCAGCTTTGACATTGTTTTTTAGTATCCCCTGGCCAGCAGGTCTCTTCTGGCAGCTGATGCAGGGTAATCGGCTATGCACACCTCTCTAGTGCCACAGAAGGACTCCATTCCTGCCCCATGCAGGACACATAAAGTTATGGAGTTGGCCAGGTACCAAGTGATGCACACTCTCAAACAGAACAAAAGGGCATGTATTTGGCTTGCAACAGAGACTGTAATCCCACAAAAGGCAACAAGCCCAGCACAGGTCTTGTGGATGCTTTATCTCTTGGTAAGAAAGTATTCCAGGCCCCAGGTCCATTATGCAGGTAAATGGGAGAGAGACTGCGTGCATAGGATTGCTTTTCCCAGAATGAATGGATTAGCAAACTGTACTGCATCCAGACAATGGAATAAGTGTCATCAATAGAAAAGAATAAACTATTAATCCATGCAATGACTTGGAGAAATCTCAGATGTATTATACTAAGTGAAAGAAATCAGATTCAAAAAGCTTCATACTGTATGATTCCATTTATGACTTAATGGAAAAAAAATGGGAATAGAAATCAGAGCAGTGATTGTGAGGAATAAGGGAAGAGACTGGCCACAAATTATATTGGGCAATTTTTTGGAGGTGATGAAACTTTCCTGTACTTTGATTTCAGTGATGGAAATTTGTACATTTGCCAAAAGTCATAAAGGGAGAAACTTATCAAAAAAGTGAATTTTACAGGATTTAAATTTAGAAGTCAACATATGATAGGGAATACAATTGAAAATGCAAATAAAATATAAAAATGAGGGAAAAATTCCCATAAATACTTAACTTGGAAGAACTGTCTACATAGAAGTGTAATAAAAGGGGTCATCGGGGGAAAGTGAATAGATTTAAATAGGTTAAATGTAAAGTTGTTCTCTGTTAAGTACACAGTAATTATAAACATGACAAAATAATTGGATCCAGATTATAGAAATTGCTGTTGATACTCAACAATAATAAAACAAAAAACTCAACTTTTAAAATTAGAAGAATTTTAAATAGGTATACCATAAAAGACTGTGTATTTAACTTAGAAGTAGATATTGATAATTAATAAGAAAAAACAAGGCCATGCTAGTAAAAAAAATGAATAGTAGAAAACAACAAATTACAAAAGATAAATTGGGAATAATAAATAAATTTAAGAAAATTATAAGAAAACATAAGAAAAATAGTCCTTGTGAGAAATCCAGATGTAACCAGCCTTCCCTTTTTTTGTTTTATGATGTTAGCCTTATTTTTCCAAAATTTCCATCATTTGTCTGTATTTCATATGGGCATATTTTTCCTGAATTAATATGAAAGACTTCCTAAGTAAAATTTTTAAATTGGTTTCTTTTATCCACCTTTTGGTAAATGGGACAATCAATGAGACAAGCATTATGAGATGATTTGATTTTAGTACATTGAGACTCTCAGAAGATTGTCTTGACAGCTGAAATCACAAGTCTTTCTTTGCAGCAATTTTTCAGCCTTTATTGAATATTATTCAATATTTGCATGAGAATGGAATGTGAGGGTGAAAGGAAATAAACAAAACGCGAGGCCTTACTATGGAGAAATAGGCACTCATATTCAGTGAAACAATTGGTGAGCCTTTAATCAAGTGGTGTGGGTGCACAGGGAACTACAGAAGAAATTTGGGATTTCAGTCTGAAAGACTGGAGAGATCTTTCAGATTGGGAATTTTGACATGAGCCAACCATGGCTTAGACAAGAATGGAGGCATCTCTTAGTAAGGATGAAGTAGAATGCATGCAGTTTTGGGCTGGTTGTCAATGAAGAACTCTATGAGGCAGGGAAGAGAGAGAAAATAAGCAGAAAATAAAGAAAAAGAGGAGGTCTTAATGACAGCTAGAAGCAAAAATATTAACAGCAAGCAATGTATAAGTATTCAGCAGAGCATAAGAAAAATGAAATGGAATAACAAATATGCATTAAAGAGACTATGCCAATAGGAAAAAAAGTGAGTAAAAAAAAGATGTATGTTATGCATTTTTCCCTGAACTACTCATATTACTCATTCATTCAAACAATATTAATTGGTCAGCATTTTTGTGATTAGAACCCACATTGGCATATTTCTCTATACAAATAACATATACTGAATTAACATTATAAAAAACTTCACATATATCATAATGTTTAAACAACAACCCTGGAACATAGTTCTTTCCTCATTTCAATTTGAGGACACTGAATTATTTTAAGGTTGATACCAAGCCAGGACTTGGTAGGAGGTCTTCTGACTCTGATCCACTGTGCTTCCTACAAGGCCATTCAACCTATACATCATTGACAAGACCTAATGGCTTCAGAAATTTGTTATCCTATTGGGAAGTCATAAAAAAAAACCAAAAAAAAAAACCAAGAATGTTTTAGAGACAGTGTGATTCATTCAGAAAAGAGAGATACAAACAATTAAGTGTGACGGGAAATGTCTAGACTTTGAAGTCTTTTACTGGACTGGGATCAAATTCTCTTTCTGCACATACTGTTTGTACTAATTACTTTAAGACTCAGTGTTCTGTCTGGAAAAAAAGGCGGGATCGCAATGCCTATCTTATGAATTGTCGTGAAATTAAATAGCTGATATAGGCCAAGAAGCACTTGACACTCGTCCTCAATAAATGATAGGAATTATCATAAAAGGCAATAACACTAGATATTGGAGAAGTCCAGGAAGGCCTAATGCAGGTGGCATTTCCTTTGGTTCCTTGGTAGGATTTATGCAGTCAGGAGAAGGACTTTATATGACATGCATTTTTCGATGTGAGCTTGAAAGGTGAAACAAAATAATGTTGGAAGCAAGACTGTATTAATTCCGTCTCATTTTCTTTCTAATGGGATCCTCTTATAAATTTAAATTTTTAAGGAATTTACAGAAATTAGAGACTATCCTAATGATTTTAGACAAATTCTCTAAAAAAGTTATGCTCGACTGTTCTAGGTCTTAAAAAAACCTCTCACTTTGGGTTTTTCATGTATGATGATCAACAAGAGAAGCGCTTGACAGATTTAATAACTGTAGGAAGTTACTTAACAGATTGCAGAAGATAAACATATTCTGTGATAAGATAATCATACTAAACAATCTAATGTATCAAAAGAAGCTGGAAATTCAAAGCTCACATTGATTTGTTTTGGGTATATTGAATAGCAAGCAAGCAAGCACATGCCTGTTTGCTTCTCTGGAAATAGGAGTAATTCTTCAGAGAGATGAAAACTAAGGTGTTGATCTAAGTTAAATGGCGACTATAGCAGAAAACAAAAACAGAAGCCATGTGACCTTAGTTTTTTTTTTTTTTT